>OY796686.1:33591115-33857247 GCA_963680715.1 Tetragnatha montana
ATAATAACTTTATATACTGCACAAAATTTTTTTTTACAAAAACACAAGAAAAAAAAACATTTGACGCCAAGGGGAAATTTAACTATTCCCGTTCAGGCGACAGAGAATGAATTTTACATAAAATACAAAATAAATGAAAAAAAAAATTATAACAACTTAAGAAAATGAGTAAATAAATAATGGCAATAAGCTGGATAACTGATTATAAATAGATAGCTTCAATTGAGGGAAAAATATGAATCCAAGTCGTCAATATTTATTATGAAGTCATGTAGTTTTCTTTTAAAAGTGGAATATTTAGTAATAGTAATTAAATTTAGAGGTAAACTGTTGTATAATTTAGGTGCAAGATAATAAAAACTTTTAGAAAATATATCTTTGGAAAATTTAAGTTTGTTTATTTTATTTTATTTTCCTTTTTACTCATTAGAAATCTGCAAAATAATATTTTCTTCAAATTTGAATTATTCCTTGAAATATAAAACATTTAATTTAATAAGATAATTATCAACAAAGAAAGCAATCATTTTTATTTCAACTGCTTTATGAAGAATACACAAATTTTAAGAATATTTCAGAATCATTATTTACTTGAAGTTATCGCAGTTACTTGTAGCAAAGAATGAAATCATTATACAGTGGAGATTCTCAGAATTCCTCACCCTGGCAAAGCTACTTTGAACTCACCAAAACCCTTGTTACGTCCCAATCGATAATAAACCCCCAAACAATCAAGTCCATCTTAATCGTTTGAGGAACATCCCGCCGACGTTCCATCAACAAGCCTCGCAACACCTCGCCCATTAGCTCCTCAGCCAATGAACGCTCTGCAAAAACAAAGCATTCCAGCGATGCCACCGGCTCGAGCAAAAAGATCGCACTAAATGCCTTTATTGCCACAAAGTCATTAGAAATACGAAAGTGGGCACGTTTCGCTACTTATAATCATCCTCCATTAGATTTGTAACCCACTAACACTGTGCTGAGTTTTCTTTGTTATCGGCGGCGGCATGACTTTCTCCATTGTTGAGTCGAAGAGTTCTGGGTCCTGCGAAAGGTCAGTTCTCAAACCCCGACTTGGGGGTCAAGCCCACAGAAGCCAATTTTTAAGTCACCAGGTTCGGACCATTTGATGGTTTACGGTCTGAGAAATCGTTCAGCTCGGAAACGCTTTTTTTCATGGCATTACGAAGGTGTAATTAAACTCTCAAAGACCCTTTCGCTATGTAGAGTGGGTAAGTTTGACGGATGAGTTTACCTGGGGCTGTTTTTGTGGAGAATCGTGATGGGAAAAGGTCGTTTAACTTTGTTTAAGTAATTTATAAGAAAAAAAGGGGATTGAAATTACCTTGATAGATATCTCGCTTTTCCCGACAATGTTCCCCTCGAAGGGATGAAATTCAATATTAGATTTTTAAAGCAGATAACGGATCAAAGCGTGAGATAATTCATCTTGACTTCTCGTGTTTACTCTGATTATTATCACAGCAAAAGCAAAAGACCTTTCATCAATCTTATTGGTTATAGGTGGGGATTTTATTATGTTTGTGAGGTTTATCATTTTTTGGGGGGATCATTATAGTTAATTTTATCTGCTTCATCTCGTGTTTTTTAACAACTTTGAATATGTCAATTATAATCAACCCTTTGAATATGACGATGTTTAATTAGTTAGTAATTACTTGCTGGATCTTATATTAGATTACAACTTTTTTTTATTTATTTATTTTTATTTTTTGGTGATACAGAATCATGATAATTCTTTACCATTCCTTCATCAACATGGATGTAGCAAGTAAGGAAGTATCAAATATTATACATATTTTAGTTTTTTAAATGTGCTTGTGAGACTTTAAATGCAATAGTTAACGGTGTGGCCTCCACAACAAAATATCGGCAGGGGATATTGGAATTTCTGTTGAAGTATGGAATAATTATAATCACTATTTTCTGACATATTACACAAGAAGATAATTACCAAATTATCCCCCTTAAAAAGCTCTAGACTCCCTTGGTTAAATGAACAGTTTTTCTGTATTGCAAAAGGTTACAACAATATTAATTTAAGTTTAATAAATTACAAAATCTCGAAATAAACTATTTTTAAAAAGAAGGTAACCTCTACATCTTGTTCCCCATGCTCATACTATTTTCTATTCAAATTTAAACGCAGTTCTAAACCAAATGCATTGCTTTTATCTGCCTTTTAGCAATGGGGTATTGAAACATTTTATATTTTCATGATTACATTACAATATTTTATCTGTTCTTCTTTTAAACTATTCCTCATTTTGGTTATATAACCAAGTCTCAGTCAAACTCGATACCTTGAACACTAATCTTATCTGCGTCATTGTGATACTACATTATAGAACAATACAGTATAAAGCATTTGCTTAAAATCGTCATCTCCAAGCTTCACTCTACATTTCCACACAACTATTTCACTTGTAACTCGATCGATACACAGACTTCTTATCAATTCCCAACATGGCAGTGGGACTAATAACATTCCACACCATCGCTCAAAGTCCCATCAACAATGGGATAGACGAGACGACTTCTCGCCGAAGCAAAGGTTACCGCGGAAGAAAAAGGTGTCACACAGTTCATCACGGGCTCGATCCCCGTATACCATTGACCTCTTTATGGCTCGAATATTTGATAGCCGCGCAAGACAAAGCGTGTTATTACGATCTTCCCTTTAATAATAACAGTGCGATGGGATGCATTCTGAATTGGCTGTTTCCGACGACTCCATTCATATGTATATGAATGGGAACTCATAACGAGGGGGAAGGCGTGAGCATGTCGTTGAACTGCAATTAACAGAGTGGAGATAAACTTTTTCGAGTTGGTCGGTTGCCGTGTAATCTGTTTTAATGTGTGGGATGCGGTTGTTGTTTTTTGGCTGTTTTGGCGGTATTGAAAAAGAGTGAAATCGTTCGGTAGTACAATGAGATCATTTTACGCAGCTTCTTTTCGTCCATTCATAATTTCCGTGGTTAGTTTTACGAGTTTCTGTGAATGGTCTGTTATTCATGTTCGATAGATGATCATTGGCTTTTTGCGAAGTTAGGATTGGTCATTAGTTATGCTTTTATATTCATCGTTATCGTTAATCATCATTCCTTAGTTTAGGGATTTTTTTCGTACCTAATTTGGTGATTGCTACTTAGTCATACTTAGTTCAGACATGACTTGAAGAATACTTGCATCTCAAAAAGAAATTTGATGTGGCTCCTTTGGATGGTAATGGTACTCTTGAACATTCAGTATTTAGTGGCTATTGGCGAATATAAATCTCGCAAAATTCCATTGAAAACAATGTAAACATTTTAAAGAGTGAAATACGAGATATTTTATTAAAATGAGAATGACTTTGACTCTTTTATCTCAAGTAGGAGGCGTTTATTCCCAAATCTACTTCAAAAATTATCAAAAACAAGTTTTTAACAAGCTGGCGAGACACTCGGCTCTTATAACGTCCCAATTCCCAAGGAAAAACGTGTTTTCCTATCTCAGCTCAGATATGCATGCATAAAACATAACACTTAAATGTCTTTTCTTCATTCTTCAATATTTAAAATGAGATTTTGGCTATAGGGACTTCCAGTGTTATAAGGGTATTTTTCGCCCTGTGCTGTGTCTTTTTTTGTCCATATTCGTCATCAAATCTAATCTCCTTTTCAGTCCTACATAACTCATTACGTAACTCAGCTCCCATATTCAAAAACATTACATCTTCGTGTTATCTCTGACGATCACATAATGATCCCAAAACAAACTCTCCGAATACGAAATCCATCAGGAATGGTTGTCAAATAGACGCTACCGGGCAAGCCCTTCCCAACAACCAATAAAACTTGATAAATTGATTCGATCCAAAGCTTCTACGTAATAAGAACACTCTTCAACGATCCTCTCTCACCCTCTGAGAGCACAAACCTTCACAGGTGGTCCTTTTTTACGACCAGGCCACACAGATGACAGCAACGCAAGGGTATTCAAGGAAGCATTTGAGTATATCCCCAAATAGTTTTAATGACACGATCTTTAGGCTGCTCAATGGATGAGTTAAGTTTTTTCGTGTCGGTGTCAGCCCTTGTGGGTTTTCCCACTTCCAAGAAGTGTGTTGCTTGCGTTGGGGTTTCTCAATGGTATGGATTCTGAATGCATACATTCTGAGATAATGCAGCTTAAACTGTTATTTGATAACGTTTTGTTGATAATGTGTTTTGTAGAAGGATAAACAAAGGGATTTGTTAGGAATCAAATGATCATCTACTTGAATCTTAATTTTCAAAAATTAGTTTTTTTATGTCTATATTAATTTTTATAACCGTGAAGTTTCTAACGCTTCGAAGCATAATAGGGAATTTATGAAAGTTCTTAATATTTTATTTCTAACTATAAAATAAGAGTTTTTAAAAACTCTTGTTCTATAGCACAATAATTATCAGTTCTCAGCTAAATTATTGGAGATACTATAGAAAAAAGCATATAAAATGGACAAATTATGCAGTACATTTTTATTCTACCTTTAATATCCCCATCTCTAATTGCCTATCCTTTTAAATTCATTTTCTACTTTCTTCAATAAGTTATTTTAAGGACTTCTTTTGAAAACTACGTTAAGTAGTTTTATTTTACTTTAAAGGAGATTAAAATCGCCACCAGATGACGACAAGATGTCACCAATTCCATTATTACGTTGATAAAATATGCAACCACAATTACGAACTTATTTTTGAAAGATACTCACCAATCAAATGAGAAGAGTCGATATAAGAGTACAAAAACATAAAATCTCAAAACCCAAAGAAAATCAAAACACCCCTTCATTTATCACGTCCAAACTACAAAACCCATTCAGCAAACGTCACAACACGTCGATAATGCCGCGAATTACCATAACTTCAACAAGAAACAGACTTATTATCCTTCTTCACAACGTCGTAATCACCCGATATTGTTATTACTGCCCCCAGGATCCCTAAATTAAGATTCGAGATGAAAATCTTTGGCCATTTTCCTTTTGAAATGCATAATTTTCTCTAATACATAGCGGTGCTCATTAAAAAACCCATCAACTTTACTCTGCAACGCCCTTCAAGTTAGTCAATCTACTAATTGCACGGGGCTACACAATGTGATCACACGGAGCGGGATCGAACCTTATTAATTGGATCTTATAATTAAGCGAATCGGATTAATCCCGTATTAATTAAATCTCCCTTAGTGGTGTTCGGCATTGAAGTGTGGGAAAATCGGCTTTTTTATCGACTCCGATGTTATTGTGGGTCACAGGGTCATCAATCAAAAGTGGTTTCTGTGGGTCAGGTATGCAGATGGTGCATGAAGAGAGGGTTAAAAAGGTAATTAAGGCTGTTGAGCTGTGAAATTATGATTAATGTGGAGTTATTGTGTGGTTTTGGGGTAATTTATGATCAGGGAGGTTTTCGTGTTGTTTTTTTTTTCTTCTGAAGGTCAGGATAATGACCGGGATATTCCATTGTTGTGTTTTGGTTTATAATGAACTTTACGGATCGCTTGAAATTTTTAATTTTATTAGAATGTAGTATGGTCAGATAGTTGGAAAGATGAGTTGGTATTTTTCCTTTAACTATTTCCGTGAAAATTTCTAAGGTAGGTAAGAAGTAGTATTGTCAAAACTAGCTAACAAACAGATTTAAGAATACAGTATGTTCATTACAAAAAATAATCTGCAAATTTTTTTTACGGTATGGATGGCGGAATAGTACCAAAGAGTTTAACTCTCTAAGTATGTAAATATTTTTTAATCATTTCAAGAATGTATTTTAAAAAAAGTTGATACTTAAAGCCTATACTGTTCAGAGAAAAAAACATCTTGCTCTTGTTATATTGACACCAAAATTTGACTTTGAAGATATTTTTTTCTACCTTTATGTCTCCTTTCATTTTATTTCCATCTATTTCGCTAACTTTTCTCATTCTTCAATAACAATTCAGAAAAAGAATGTTAGTTGATTCTTTACATTGTAATTTGAGTATCATCTACATTTTGATTCTTATATTGTTAACAGTTCTAACAAAATAACTTAAGTACCTATCATTTAGAAAAGTGATTGCCGGGGAATTAACGAATATGACAATTTCATATTAGTTCCATACTTTCTTTAAACGCAGTCTTTCTTCGAAATCCATCATTATATCTGTTGCTGAGGATTTTTTATTAACTCTTTAACTATATCTTCTTTAATTATAGACTGGTACAAACTCTAATAAAAGAAATTAAGCATCATTTACAAAAAGTACTGCCTGGAAATTAACGAATATATGACTTCATATTAGTTCCTTCCTTTCTTTCAATGCAGACTTTCTACGAAATCCATTATTCTATTTGTAGTTGATTATTCCCTTTAATAAACTCAACACATGTCTTCCATGTTATTTAAGTCATCAAAAACCTAATGGAACTTGTTTTTCTAATAAACACATCATCTTTGATTAACCGTAACGTAATGGGTCGCATTAGTGAAACTCAGACTCAATACATTTCATCGTAAAAATTCCAATCGTAACACCACCGACACTTCAAATATTTCAACAGGAGATCCGGTAGCCATTGTTGTTCATCCCGCCCTTGACAACACGTTCGTGATGCGTTCCATCACCAAACGTAGCAATTGGCACAAACAGAACTGGCAACACCGTGATTACCGAAAGTTTTTTTTCCACTTCCAAAAGTGGCAATGGTTGTCTTAGAAAAAGAAAGGTGAGACCAGTGCTAAAAACTCAACATACCACCACTTTCTCTTTTCATGACGCAGCAATAAAACAATGAGCATGATTACTGTTATTCTCCTGGACCTAGTGTTTTCCGACCCCCTTACTTTTGCTATCACACAGACACATCGTTGTTGTGTTTGGATAGCTTGATACTCCAGATATTGAAGTTGCATTTGGGTTCATGAAGTTACCGTGCGTATTGACACCTACAAGACAATCATCGGATTGATTACATCACAGCAATTGCTGAATCGAATAGCTTCTATCACAGACATCGTTGCTGTGCTTGATACTCAAGATATCAAAGTTGCATTTGGGGGTTCGTTAAATTACCGTGGCTAGTGACACCTACAAGACAATCATAGGATGGATTACATCAGAGCAATTGCTGAAAAACTGTTGAAGAGACACGATAGCACCAGAAGAAGTTGTCGATCTGATAAGGTAATCGCGAATTTTTCTCCAATCCACATCAGCCGGATGCAGATTGGAGCCATTTATTAGAGAAGCTGAGTCCATAATTCAAGATAGGAGTCATGGAGGATCACGAATGTTTGCATTAAGTAATGATAGCATCGAGTTTGAGAAATCGCTCTATTAAACATTCTCTTTCTAAAACCGTCTTGTGTGGTGAATATAAGGGTATAGATAATGACTTGGGCATAAACCTAATTTTCTTAATGTCATCACCGCGAGTAGTTATCCTGTATCGAAGCAATTTACTATGCCCATAACTGATTTGTATCGAAATTGTGTACCCACACTGATTAAATTTTCAAGAGAAATGTTTCAGAAGATAGTTGGCGGATGTTTATTAAATAATCCATGTCTACAAATCACAGAGTAAAAACATTGAAAGATACTATTTGTAAGTTACAGAGGGCATATGATAAGTGTAATAGCGTTACATTTTACGCATTATATTTATTCTTGCCAATCTACAAATCAAATAATGAGTTAAAATAATGTAATTTTTGAAATTTTTCTATGTACTAATTTATGTCCTCCTAAAAGTCTCCCTTGCATAGGACAAGTTTTAACATTATTCATACCACCATACGATTTTGTTTCACCCATTCACTAATGTACTAATGTGGCAAAAATGATATTTTTTAAATAAGAAATGTTAATTTTAAAACGATGCAATTTGTTTTTCCAAAAATTAAATTTCTTTCAAGAAAACGTTTCATTTTAAAAATACGTTAGTAATAAATCTAATTATCAGTCCACTGAGATTCTGTATATTAACTTCGAAAATTGTATAATATTTTTGATACAATAGATTTGGACCTCTTCGTTCCCTTATACTTATTACAGTTACATCCTACATCTCTTTCTATAAGCGCTTTTTATATTAATTAGAAAATTATCCCTTTCATTTCTTCCTTTGCTACTGGTTCCACGATAAGACGTTCCTAGAATTCCTGTCACTGATTGTTTATCTCACATTTTTTCCGCAATCCGAGAAGAAAAAGAAAAAAAATCATCTTTGAGATGATGGAGAAACTGCTTGAGCGACTATCAAGACCAATGTGATGAAGTTTCTCATCAACGATGACCGAAAAATAGTTTCGACAAAAGTAAAACATTTTAACGTAAAACAACAGTTCAATCAGATTTAAAGAAGAACAGAGTTATAAATGGGGCTGCAATTAGTTATAGCATGCATGGTTTACTAAGTAATGTTAGTATTTGTTTTCAAGAAATTACTCGCATTTTTTCTCTTTACCTCGATAACAATAGTGGTTTTGTTTGCCGAAATAAGTATTTAGGTTAGTTAAAACTCATCTACAGCTATTACAAAAGTAATTTCTTAGTTTTCCAGTTTGTTTTCTAATGGAGGGAATTCGTGTTAAAGAGAACTAGCTATGTTTGAGTTGTTTTTAGTAGGTTTAAAGAACAGCTTTATTTACATTAATTTCTTGTATGTTACTGTGTAGAATCGCAATTGCTATTTAAAGAGGAGATAAGACACGAGTTTATTGCATTACTACTTTTAAATAATGAATTAGACTTTTTTATTTTAAAAATTACAAATATTTTGTTAGTCTTTCTTCCTAAAATTAGTACTTTATCTTTGCAGTTTTAAATTTTGACTTTTGTTCTTTTTATTGAATTTCAACTCAACTGCGGACCTAGCTTCTTCATTTTGTTAATGAAATTTTACGTTCGTTAAAAAAATAATAGTGTTTTTATCCTTTAAATTCAAATTTTTATGCCATTTTAATTCATAATTTTTGAGGAGTATTGAAATTTAAAATGCGATGGTAAAAATCAAATATTTTCTAGAAAACTCAAAGAGTTAATTTGATAAAATATATCAGTGAGATTAAAAACTGTACAAGTCCATTGAAATTAGACTCGTACCGTTTTTATTTTTACCGATTCAAATATACCTGTTTTAGAAGGATTTTATTGTCTCTCGAAATCATTTCTACCCACTCTTCCTACCTCCTCTAAATTCTTCTCACAACTTAAGTTCTGTCACAATTCCAACAACTCTCATTTGTTCACACCTGCATCCAATCCATGTTATTTCTAGTCCCAAGAGATACAATCCCAAACCGGTGATAAACCTCGAATACACATCAGGGGTTAATAATTCTCTCTACAAGTTCCTTCCACTCTTCTCTGTCTCCAGTCTCGAATTTACTCACGTCCAACGCCTCTGAACGTGCCGCGATTCTATCCCAATCCCGATGATCAGAGATATCATGCTTTTCGTGTTTTTCAATACTCTGACCTTTGTCCATTCCTCGAGATATGTAGATACCATAAATAATAATAACACCTTAGGTTCTGTCGATAGTTTCACATTACTCTTGGGAAATTATTTCCCCATTACCTCTTACATATCGCGTGTCCGGTCATTCGCCATTTTGTTCCAAGCCGCCATGTTTTCCTTGTATTGTTGTAATGAAGGTATCGTTGAGGTGTCAATGCATTTGATAAAATTCGTGTAATTATAAAGTATTTTGCACCTCTTGATAAGTATCGGTCGGATGTGGAGAAGGAAATGGAAAAATATACTTATTCTGAAGTGATTACTGTGATTGATCGTTATTTTCACGGGTAGTGATAGATGGACACACGCCTCTAACTTCATAGAACTGGAAGAGATTTCGTGGTCTTGAATGCGAAATTCGATTCGTGGAAGATCTTTCTATTTGGATATCTACTCTCATCATTTTTGTGTCAGTAAACATAGATGATTGAAGAGTTAGATTTGTGTTTCTGGCATTAGAATTAACACTAGTTTGGAACATCTTGATAACTCCTTCAGATGTGTGATTCGACAAGCTAGTAATTAAGTTGCTAAATGGATTAGTTACAATTAGTGCGTTAAGAAACTTTTGACGGGTTTTTTTTCTTTGTTTCAGTGCAATTACTTTTTGAACGTGGATGGATGGACACTAGAAAGAGCGTTCTTCGTGAGCTCATCCAAAACATTCTTTCAAATAAATTAAAACTAATTTCAAGAGAAGAAAATTTTCTGATAACTATGATTAATATTTTACTATCATCAAATTAATTGCTTTCACTCTAAATTAAAGGTTTTGATTTGGCAATAACAGAGATTATTTAGTTTAGAATACCACTTGGTTACATGTCCCAAAATATAAGATATGCACTTTAGGCTTTTGTTTGACACGTTAAAAACCAAAGTGGCTAAAAGTAAACAGAAAAGGGAGATAAGTAGATAGCCTGCCTCTTAACTAATTGGTATTGATCATTGATTTTAGGACCACAAATTAACAAAAATACTTCCAAACTTTTAATTGCTCGGATATAAATAAGCCCTCTCTCACCTGTTCTTTAACTAAAAAAGAAAGTTCACCTCTCTAAAGTTGAAACATCACATTCATTTTGACAAATAATTGGTTTAATTACTGTTTGGGTAAACAAAGCTAGATAAATCAGGAGGGATTATACCTCTAAGTATAATGTCAAAAGATGAATGCACTCTTTTGCCTTAGGGTTTTATTACCCTTTACACCTGCCACGTTCCCAAACCCTGACACATCCCTTATTAAACCACCACCCAGAATTTATTACCACACACCAACCACCCCAAACGCTTAAAGGCATGAACCCCACCACTTTATATAAACAATGTATCTTTCCGATCTCTGCAAAGAAACATTTCCTACACTTACCTATTATTCCCGTCTTAAGGATCCACATTATCAAATTTCATCCGAGAACCTCATCACAAACCTCGTATCACGATCTCATCAAGTCCCTGGTATAAAAGATAATGGAGGAAAAAGTCGGGAGTTTCCTAATGAAGACATTCAATGATGAACGGCAATACAAAAGGGGAGGTTCGTATGGACATTATCCCCAATCGTTTTCTTCGAGATTTATTTCACACCTCTTGCTCATGCCTCGGGGTCATATTATGTGCCCAAGAATGTTTATTGGACTTTCAAAGCACTGCTTTTTGCCACGTCTCAGGCATATTGATTTTATGGTGTGGTAATGGAGGTGTGATTTTTGCATTGTGATTGGGGCTTCTAGTGTCATTTGGTGTGATAGCAATTATTTTTCTTTGCTAATGCGACTTTCGGGGGAAGTGTGAATGCATATTAAGCTGCTTGTATCTAAATGAGAGCCCCATTATGGGTATTAATAGCTTCACACCTTTCGAGTGAGGAACATTCAGGGATCGAAAGTTTCGGGACATTTATTCTGTCGTTAGGGAGATGATTGAAAAGTGATGGAATTTATTCATTGATGTTCGGAACTTTGATATTCCTTTTTATAGGGAAGGCTGGGATCCACCATTTAATGGCCGCCTAGACTTATTCATATTCAAGCTAATAAATTTATGTCATTCAATATTTTTTTCTTCTTAATAACGATTTTTAAATGAGTTTATTAGTATGCCGTTGAATATTCAAAGTTATTTTCAACATATGTGTTGTTTAAAAGCACCTGGTTTATCATTAGTTTGTAGTAGTCTCAGACATCTATTGAAATTTAAGGGTATTTAAATTTAAACCTTATGTTGCCACATTGAAAATTCTATCCTTTAGGTTCCACGACTTAACTCTTTTCTTGATTCATATAACAATTTTTTAATTATACCTAACAACGAAGCTTAAATTTATATTTTCCCGTCTCTCTATACTTTTCTAGCTGTTTAAATATGGCACACAATCAGTAATATTATTTTTATTTCCATTTTTTGTTGTTTAATTCAGAGCACTCTATGAAGTGACCTGAGGGAGTCACTACCTTCATTAAAAGCATGCACATCCAATTCATTTTCAGAGGACACATTTAGGTATTAAAAGATTACAAAGAGATTTTATCGTCACTGCCTGAATGATCATTGCTCGGATTTGTTTACACGATTTAAATTTAAGCCTCTGGTGACCTTTTATCTGTTGACTCGCCATCCATACGAATAATTTACTAAATCAGCCATAATAAATGAGAACTGGGTTGTGCTTAAAACATGAATCAACGCATTACCTGCAAAACTCTATTATTTGAATCACCAAATAATGACGCATCACGAAAGTAATACCATTGTCAAGCGGACACCAACAAGCAAAACTATCAATCAACTTATTAGCGTCTTCTCTGTTTATTTAAATTATAATTAAACAAGCAACGCCGTCAAGTTCCCTATTTCAGAACAATTGATGCGGATGATTCTGGCATCATTTGCGACTCTTCCTAATTACCGCTTTAATTACCGTCACCCGTTGGCAACAGTTGACCATAACCTTGACCTTGCTCCATCCGTGTTCTAATCGATGTAAATAATTGGTAACTACTATTAAGAAACCCTTTTTCTCCAATCGGATCTTGTTAACAAGAAATGGTTTTTGACGACCACCATGATTAATTTACATGTGGAGACGCCATACAAATGGCTTTGACCTACAAATGTCTAGTTTGTGTTACTAATTGCTCTCTTATCGCGGCTTCTTCTCCAAACAAGATGCCGGAATTATCGCCGAAATCTCGTTTAAGTGTGGATCATTTGAATACTGATGATGACTGATCGTAGAAAGTTATGCGGTTGCGTCTCCCTCTAAAACAATTGAAAACAAATAAATAGAATGCAACCTGATTTGATCTGCGCTATTTATAGAACTGTAGTTTGATTGTGGGAGATAGATATTTGATGAGCGTAATTACGGGTAGTTAGTCTTATCGTTTCGTGTTGAATTCGTTTAAAGTGTTCTTCCTTTACCTGTTGAAACTATTTTGAGATAACATTACACTCGGGGGTCAATAAAATAAGCATAAAAGGCCTAGAAGAATTCAAGACTTAATCCCACTTTCAGAAACATTATATCATAGCTTTAAAATAAACCAATAAAACCCAACAATACATTACATTTTAATGAATATCTATCTGTATCTAAATAGAAAACTTTAAAAATTAATTAATACACTCCACTTGTGCAAGGCCGGGAAAATCAGCTTATAACTTAATATCAGCACTCATTAATTTCATACTGTTTAATGAGGTAATCTGTTAATTGAAAACTTTTTCTTAGTTCTAAATTATTTTTCTGAACACGGTATAATTACAAATGGTCTTTTTGCATACCGTTTTTAGTATGAACTGAGCAAATAAAATAACAGGTTATACTACTTATTTAAATTATTTATTTTATCAATTTAAATAACATCCGATTACAGAGTATTTTTGGAATATTTGTCTGATTGTTGAGGTAATGTAAAAACTTCACACCCCATAATTTCTTCACAATAGTATGGGAATATCGTGGAATTTTTCCGTAATAAGTACCTATAAAAACTTTTCCAAACATGAAAAATCAGAAGCTCAAGTCACGAAACCAATCTTTTCAAACGGATCTTTTGATGTAGGTATAATTTTTACTTATCTCATCATCGAAAAATTGAAAATTTTTCCCTATATGAATACATCAAATCACAGAGTAGGGAAATTGGACGTTTCAAACCCCAAACACACAAATTACATTAATACACATAATCATTTCCAGCACATTCCCTTATTCGAAATGACAACCATTGCATATCTCTCACAAACAGTAAAATTGATTGATTTATCGTGAATAGCCACACAGTGAACGCCGTCGGTGTTTTGATTCAAAGGATTCTATCTAAAGTGTTGTTAAGACAGACCACCGGCTGAATCGGCATTAGTAATATCACAGTAGGATTCACAAATTTGATTCCTTACTTGTGATTCCCTTAAATCACGTACGGATTCGTGGGTTGGGTATTAAGTAACCGGGTATTTTCGTGAGGTTAGAGGTTTACGGGATGTCCTCCGTGTTATCTCGCTCTTTTATTGCGTTATTTAATATCGTCGGATTCGGAAGGTTTTCATCTTTGGTCACGATTTGAGCAACTTGTGCGCAAACATGGGGAATTTGTTGAGTAATGAAAAAGGTTCCGAAAGATCTAAGAAATATTTTTATCGGGAAGAAGGTAATGGTAGAATTAATGGCCAATATCGAATGCTATTAGGAATCAAAAATTTAGGTATGAAATCCATTTGTGTATTGAATAGGTGGGTACTTAAATTTTACTTTAGGTATTACATTCCAGTACTTCAAGTATGAATTTGAATACTTCATTCTGAAATTCCTCGATATGTAAGCAGCGTTCGAAATATCAGGAGGTTCTGTTTGTCCGAAACTAAAAACAGCTCCGGTCTTGACAAGTCTTGAAAAATGGAAAGAGTTAGATTTAATTTAAAAGTTATTCATTTCTGTTAAAATGATTTATTAGTTCGTTATATTTACTTAACTTTATTTTTAACATTATTAAAAATATCTCTTGAAATAAAAAATTCGTTACCACGAATACGTTACGAAAGGTTCGTTAAAAATTCAGCTTTTTTGTTATTTTTACTATTGGTGTGTGTTTGTTTGTGTGTGTGAATCTTTCATTTTATTTGCAGAATAGTGATTTTTTTTCTCAACTTATAAAAGAAGGTAATCAATCTTAGTAATAAAATCGAATGATTTAAAAGCTTATTTTAATTAATTTGTACATACTAAAACGGTTACATTTTGTGAGGAAAAATACCTTGCACTTCTTCAGGAATTCAAAACATCTCCTGAAAAAGATACTCTCCAACCCTTGTCAAAGAACCGAAATCCAATCAATATCCACTCCATCACTCCCATTTACCACTTGTATCAGAACGCTTGTCACAGCGCATTCTCTTCAAGCATTTCACGGTGCTCAAAAAAGCAGGCATGAAACCCGATACATTGAGACAAGCATTCATATAACCGTCAATCTAAAGACCTAAGCAGCAGTTATTCTTCAACCTGTGAGGCCCGAAGTCAGGGCCACTTTCAATTACATCAATGCAATTCGACACTCAGTACCTGTCGATATGAGTGGCATCTCCACCCTATCGTCTTGACAGGCAGGTTCGAACTTTTGTCACAAGAGGCGCTTTCATATCTGAAATTACAGTCGGCGGAATGGCAACAGTGGAAATTCCACGGCACGTGTCAGCCGGCAACAAATTGATGATTCGCAGAACCGAATCTTCTTTTTTTTGTCGTCAATCGGTCACAGTTAGCGAGATGTTAAGCAGTAAAAAATGATCTCGTGGTCTGTTATTAAATGGGGAAAATGCCAGAATCGTCGGCTAATCGTTATGGCGCTGTTTGGAAGGCAAATATTTCTTTAAGATTTATTCGGAGCCTTTACTTGACTCCGGCAGCTTTCTTGTACTCCAGGGAAACGGTTTCTCTGCTGTGGTATAATTAAATGGCAAACACTATTAATTGGATGAAAAATGGGAGCATTATTTTTGGTGTTGAATGATGATCTTTTCTGTTTTTTGCACCGATGAGACATTAGTCCAATTTTAATGGATATCTTGGTTTGAGATCGCTGATGATATCTGAAATAAATAAATGATAGACTTTATAAATCACCAAAGCTTCCAAAATAGCTGTTTACGAAGTTTTGGGTTGTTATTCCAACGTCTGGATAAACATTTTATCATTCTCCATATTCCATCGAGGAGGATGAAGAGAAATAAATTCTCTCTCCATCATCTCTCCATTTTTCTAAACAGTCTTCCCTTTTTTCCTAAAAATTGTTATTAGTTTGTCACATTCGCAATAAAAGACAAATTAGTTAAAAGTTAGAGATTGTAAACATATTTTTAAATATTTCTATGGTAATATTTTGAATTTCGAAAAATTTACCACGATCCACCCGGATTAAGGAAAACAGTAAAGAAGATATAAATTAAAGGATTAATTATAACAAAGGGGTTAGGAAATAATACTTCTTATTCTATTAGGACGGCATCACATCAATGAAATAAACTAAATTAAAAAAAATTCTAGACCTTTTACTAAAGTAATGGTGATTTTAATTTTTTAACATAATTTGATAAATCCTTTAACGTTTAACGTCTTGGCTATTTTTATTTCAGTGGCATAGTTTTTTCATTTATAAACAATGCCTTTTTCAAAAAGGATGAAAAATGCTCTCTCTTAAAAATAAAATAGCTACACGTCCATGATTTTAATTTAGTTCGAGTTAAATTAAAGTTATCCCAGAGGTATATTTCAAGTATAATTTCAGTTTAATACTTCAGAATTACTCACCGTAGGGAAACTAAATTCCATACATAATTTCACCACGTGGGAAAAAATCTCACATGAAAAATTAGTGATATAAAAATTCCATCCACCTATCTCATAACTTTTTGCTCCTTACCTTTCCTTCCGGTGTTATCAGCTGTACGTGAATAACATACTTCTTAAGCCTCTTGTTACTTAACTAGTTTTTTTTTTCAGTAATTTATCTTTAACAGCGGAAATCTGAGACTCACTTCATACTTTACATATTCATAATTTTGTTCCAAGACCATCGACAAGCAATAGGTGACGTCCGCCACTTAATCGATCTAGCTTCACTTCTTTTCACAAGCAGCTTATAATAATCTGATAGTGACCCAGCCCTTTTTACGGCGATTTTTTTTTACCATAATTTGGCAACCGGTCGTGTGTCTTGGATATTGACCCAGCGACCTTGAAACGAACTGTTGGAGAGAAGGAACTTGACCTTAAATTCTTTATTTGTTTTTTTTTTTTTTTTTTGTGAGCCTATCTTGTTATTGTGCCTCGCTTTGTTTACATTTCCGAGGTCCTTCTTAGGCAGTAATTTTTCTAGAAAACTGATCCAATTTTTTATATTGCCGTATTCTTATCCCAGCAGTGGCAACGATTTTGATTAAAGTTATTGGAGTGTCATGCTCGAATCGTAAAGAATACCATCAGACTTCCCGAATCTTTAGATTGTTCCTTGCCATTATTTAGGGGTTTTTTTTCACAATCCTTTTTTTTTTTCGTCGTTGAACCCATAAAGAATATAGACTTAATACGTAGTGTATTTGAGTGACCATTGCTCTTGGGCGTAAAAGAACAATTTTCATAAAAAATACGAAAATGACTTGCCTGTGTGAATCTAACACAAAGAATAGTATACCCTTTAGATTGCTTTTTATATTCTTCAGGATCAAAATAATTGTTTTTATCTATCTTAAGGAAATAATGGAGAACAATGTTACCGTCCGACAATGCTCTTTGTTTTAAGGCAGTCTTTACATGTTTTGCAGATGTTAAGTAGAAACTTTTCGTGACCATCCTGTCGTGGTGTTTTCCAAATTTAATATAAATAGTGGAGAATTGTTCTCTGAGAAAAAGAAGAGAGTATATTTTTTAAGCTTTATAAACTGAACCTGAGTTCAACTGAGTAAATGGAGTGTCTTCTTTTAAGTGGCAGGATTTCTAATCCATAACTGCGTGCGAGTGAAAGTAGTATGCATTTTCTAACTACAGTCAAGCGAAAGTAATTTTCCCCAGCATGAACTCTCTTTAAATACCGTAAGCTTCAATTTTCTCGTTTAGTGATCCTTAACATTCTTCTTCAAACTTTCTCCCTGTCGCTCTAATTTATTGTTTAAATGGTATACCAGCGATCCGATACCTTCTCCAAGTTTGTTACGCCCATCCTTACGGGGAGTCATTAAAGAGCAATCCCCTCCACCTTTTTTTTTTTTTTTTTTTTTTTTAGATTTTTGTTTATTTTTTAATGCTTAGAGATGTTTTTAGAACAGTCAGAAGTAGCACATATCACCCCTCCAAGTCTAGCTCCCCGGATGTTTCTCTTTAATCCTGATATGCTCATGTTCCCACTAAGGTTAAACTATTCCATTTTTCCAATGGTTAAAGATATTTCTATATCCATCAGGGACATTTTACCCTCAGATTCTTCAGTATGCTCTCTATAGTATATTCCTCCTAAACACCGTCATGTATCCATTATAACCTAATGACGTAAGCAAATATGAATTCATTTCGATGAAGATGTGCACTTCTTTAAATTATCCGTCTAATTCTTTCATAAATCATTGAACACGCGTATCACGGACCCCTTCACATCACATACTTTCCTAACAACTTCATTCATGAACTTGCTTCCCAAAACCACGGAAAGCACACAACTAACTACCCCTCATGAAAAAAACACCCAAAATCGAAGTCATCCTTAATTGACCACCACTCCCCTCTGCTCAGATATCCCATCTCGAGATCCCCCCCTGAATAAATTAGTAATCGAGAAGGCCAATCCCACCAATGAGCAAGAGTCACTGGACCAAAGATGTCATCCATCAACTTGTCGAAAATTGATGGTGTACCACCGATGTCCCCAGATATGTCAACCGTATTCCTCAGTAATTGCTTCTGGGAAGCAGAAATTAGAGAGCTTGTACCGCCCGGCCCACCTATGGACTCACCACACTGGTCCGATAAAATCACATAAACCTTTGGAAATCAGATGCTTTAATAAGCTAGCTTCTTAAGGCGTTAATTGCTACCTATTGGTATGTTTTTGGTCGGTAGTAAATACCAGGCATGTATTTATAAGTGGGTGATAAATTTAGATGTAGAAATGTCATTGATCTGTGTGTGACTGAGGCTATGAGGAAATTTCTAACTCCTAATATAGTATTGCAGAGAGGAATCTGAAAGAATATATTTTCAATTCAATTATTCCAGAACCTACTATACATAAAGTCAATGTCTTCTCCTGGTTTCTTTTCTGTTTTTATTATAAGTTTCATACAGTAGATACGAGTAATGTAAAACTTAAATTTTTATGGGTGTTTAAGCAGAAAAGGCCTTTTCCTTAGTACTGATTCTTTAAAACTGTTTTCCTATGTGCATACCTTCGTATTTCGCAGCATCTTCATTGTAATAACTTATTCAAATTAATTTTACTTGCCATGGCATGGTAATTCAACGTGGCATCACATTACATAGATTAAAATCTATTACTATTAAAATTTAATTGATAAATTACTATTTTATGTGGGTTTTTTTTACATCTATCTTGACTTGACATTAATGGTAGTTCAATTACACAATGTTTTAATAGCTTTTTGAATTAATCCATCCATTCTTAAATTAAAAACGATCGTCCCCTTTCTTTTTTTTGCGAAAGTTTAACTTTATTTAGAGTTAAGTAACTCTAAAGTTATTTAAAGTTTCAGTTTAAAGTTTTGCTTTGGAGTTATTAACTCCATAGCAAAATAATTGTTGAACAGTACATTCCAACTTTCCAAAGTATCTAAGTCACTTTTCAGAGGGTTTTTTTTTTGTTCAGTAACAGATGAACCACAAAACCGCAGAAAACATATTAAAATCTGCTAATTCAAATAAAATGATGCCGATGCCATTTCCTTTGCGATTCTTCCATTGGTCTAGTCGCATCGCATAACGCAATAGATTGAATAAGTGGAAACGACACTTGAATCTTAACATTTACCGAAAAGAAATATTCAAAGGAACTGAATTTCCATATTTTATTCAGCCCCCCGTACCACAACCGCTAAACATTAAGCTTATCTGAGAGCAGACAACCTTTCTAATAACATGGTTAGCTGTCTACTCCAACCCCATACAGCCTTCAGGGTGGTAAATAGCTCTCACTATACCTTCCTAACCGAAAACCTGAAACAAAATTACTAGTAGTTGTGGCATAATGTCATGAATTCGAACTAAACTATCCGTAATCATTATGCTCCGAAACTGAGAATGCAAATTGGTTCTCTACTTCTTTGAAGCCGAGAAAATCGTGGATTGAAATTATGATGGATAGCTGATGTTGTGGAATTTGGGTATGATTTTCTGAATTTCATCGGGAGTTCTATTACTGTTTCTGTGTTTTCTACATGATGCGAGTTATCGTTTAACTACTAGTAGCGAATTATACGAGTAGAAATTGGTTCGGGGAAAGGGGTTTTGGCTAGAAAAAAAATTGTATCGTGTTAACGTGACGTCTCTGAATTTTACTGAGGGTAATGGATGTGTTTTTAATCTTCGATCATCAATTTTTCGACGTTCATTTATTTCTTAACAGAAAAAAATAAAAAACGAGCGTACTTAAAAAAAAATGATTTTGTTCAATGGGTATTCCCGTAGACGCCTCAGTATTTTTAATGAATTTGACGGAATTGAAGAATAAAGGGGGTAATCCAAGAATTTGAAGATGTTTTAAACTCTTTTGAATCGTTTCTTAAACTCTTTACAGCAAGCACTTCATAAACTTGTTAATTTTGGATAAACTTTCATTACCGTAACTGTAATTACTATTATTTGTAAAAGATTATTTTCTTTATAAACAACATGTATTATTTATATGTATTTTTTTATTTTCTTACATTATGTAAATTTCTTATTGTACTTGTTTTAAATTTCTCCAATAAAATACTATTTCTTTAGCAAAGTTCATCTTCTCAGTTCAACTTACAAATAAGCAAATTATTTCTCTTGTGCGTTAGCGCCCTTGTAAAGGACCTATTACCAGCTGAGTGGTAAAATAGTTTTCTTTAGACAAAAATTAGCATCCACTTAAAAGATTTTGAATTAAACTATGAAGTTCTGAATAACTTCAGGACACTCCCTATACCAGATGCATTGCTCTTACAAACCTACAGCATCCTGGACCAATTTAAGTCACATAAAACATTTTGAGATACCTAAAATTTACCTACAAGTAGTTCCGTATCCAAAACAAGTCCCTTGAAAAAAAATCCCTGAAACAGGATTCTCTATAATGATAAACAACGTTAAATCCGACTCTTTTTCGGCTGCAATCAGCCCTTATTGATTTTTTAGTGCAATAAACTTTACACTGTGCGTGATCCGGGTAAGAAATCAATATCACGTGTCTAATGTCTGATGAATAATGACCTCATGGAACCAAACGACAACTCTCGCTAATGTTGAGCACTTGTTTGGATTCTCTGCGAGCTATATTGCCATTTTTTCTCCGTCAATTTTGGTCTTGAGTTCCGTAATTGACCTTTTCTTTGGGTTGTTTTGGTCCTTATTTATGTCTGACCTGAAGCTAGTGTGCTTTTCTGTCAGCGTAATTTGATGCTGTTGCCGGAATCCTGTAAATCATTTTCGTCTTTGAACCGTTTTGCTTTACGGTAACATCAATAACAGGCACTTATTTATGGTTCATGTTTTGATACATAACCTGAGTTTTTGTTAAAATAGCTCAAGTCCATTAGTAGCAATCCATGCTTTTTTATTTTATTTTCCGTTTTTATTACAAAAAAAATATTTCTTTTTTTATCTTAGAGTTTGTTTGATGAACTTTCTTTGATAAAGAAGGATTTTGTCTCTATTTTTTTTTTACAATGAAACAAAATATTTGCAATATTTGTGATGAAAGAATTACTATTTACTTCATAAGCCCGGTATAATTTATCACAATCCTGAGTATGTTGGATTTCCCCCATGGTTCCTCACGTAAACCCTCCCATTTTAATAAAGAAGTACCCAAGATGCAAATAATTTTAAAGTAAATACTGCACTCAAAAATTGCTGACCCTTCATTGTTAAAGGAATCAATACCTACAAAGTTCTTCAATTCGTTAACAAATGTCATCTTGATTTATGAAGAAAATTATCATTTAAATAAAAATGAAAATTTGACTACAATTTATCCCAAAAATTAGCCCATCTAATTCCGAGAAGTCTAATGATCTGTAACTAATCTATAGTAACTAGCATATTTATCATTAATGAGGCGAAAAAGAAAAACCAACTATTAAAAGTTTCTCCCCTCTCCAAGGAAAGTGTGAATTTCTGAAAAGCTAATTTGTTACACTAGTGAATAAATTAATATCTTCTCTGACCTTAACGTTATCGGTTGGTAGCCCAGTGATTAACATCTAACCTTAATGGCATTTTGATTGGTTCAAAACCGCGTAAGACTGATAAATTATTTAACAGCTCTTGACAGATTGGTCTTTTTTGTTGCAGGTAGGCGTGGCCTGTCGCTGGGTCCTGCCATGGTACTATGCAGGGAGCTGAGGTGATGAAGGTGGCCCTTCTTTTGGTTTTCTGCTTGTATGGGATACAGTCAGGTAAGACCAACAATTATCAAGAAGCTATCGATATGCATTGAAATTATCAATCTTCATCGATCTGTCTGGAGTAAAAGCAATATCTGATCTGATTTGAGACAGGGTTCGGGGAGTTTTACTGTTGATACCTCTTGTTAATTGTTATGTACGAGAGGAGATTATATGCCAATGGACTCTAACCGCCTATCTGGTTCGAGACTTCACGGAACCAACACGTGACCTACAACTGAGCTTGCAATGGACTCTAACCGCCTATCTGGTTCGAGACTTCACGGAACCAACACGTGACCTACAACTGAGCTTGCAATGGACTCTAACCGTCTGACGTCACACGGAACCAACACGTGACCTACTGAGCTTGCGATTGGTTACCACAGATACTACACTAGTAGATCTACTAGTGTAGTATCTGTGGTAACCAATCGCAAGCTCAGTTTTAGGTCACGTGTTGGTTCCGTGAAGTCTCGAACCAGATAGGCGGTTAGAGTCCATTGGTTACCACAGATACTACACTAGTAGATCTACTAGTGTAGTATCTGTGGTAACCAATTGCAAGCTCAGTAGGTCACGTGTTGGTTCCGTGTGACGTTAGACGGTTAGAGTCCATTGGTTACCACAGATACTACACTAGTAGATCTACTAGTGTAGTATCTGTGGCAACCAATTGCAAGCTCAGTAGGTCACGTGTTGGTTCCGTGTGACGTCAGACGGTTAGAGTCCATTACTATCCTTTACTAACTTTAACTAGTGTTCGGCACTAGTTAACTAGAACTAGTTGCAACTACTAGTTAACTACCGATCAACTAGTAGTTAACTAGTAGTTTAACTACTTTTGGTTTAAACTAGTTTAACTAGTAGTTGAACTACTTTTTTTAATAACTACTAGTTGAAACTACTTTCAAATTTTCAACTACTTTAAAAAAAATTTTTGTTTAAAATTTCAAAAATATTTAAAATTTTTATCAAAATATACAAAAATTACACTGCTATTTATAACTACAGTGTCATGGTAGAGTACTCAAATACCAAAACCAGCGAAGTATGGTTTTGAGCGAAGCATAGTTTTTTGTCATATAGATAAGAAAGATGTATTAGAATTTGGGCAAAAAATAGGTTATGAAATTAAATAGACTAGTTAACTAGTAGTTAACTACTTCGGGAAATAGTTAACTACTAGTTGCAACTAGTCCCAGGAAAAAATAGTTAACTACTAGCTGCAACTAGATTTTCCCAGACTAGTTAGTAGTTGGTAGTTAACTACTTTTTGACCACTAGTTGCCGAACACTAACTTTAACTAGGGTGTGAAAATGATAAATTTAATTTTTATAGTTATATATACAAGGATAAAATTCTTCTTTTAATAGTTTAACGACTAAAACGCTCTCCTAGCTCTTTTTGCTTGTAGACAGTGATGAATGATTGGATAATAATATGAGAAATACCTATCATTCATTATCTCCAAATTTTTGAACTAGCTTACAGCTTATTGTGCTTTTTAATTAAAAAGAAAAGAAAGATGAGTAACTATACAACAACTAGCAAAATTTACTCTTAATAAGTGGTAGAGCACTCCCTACGATTTCTAAACAGAATGCAGATGGGAAAAGGAAACCCAGGAGTGAAACGCATTCTACAGTTTTTACGGATACGGAAGAGCAAGAGAAGCTCTAGAATAGAGCCCGTTCCCTTCCATCTTTTGGATGCAGAAGAGCAAGAGAAGCTCTCGGATGAAACAGAGAGGATGCAGAATAACTAGATAGCCTACGGGTGAAACTCTCCTTTGTTCTTTAAGAGAGGATTCAGAAGAAGTGAAGAAGCCTACAGATGAATCTTTCCCTGTCAGTTGCTTCGTTTGACTAAATAGGGGGTTTGGTAAATCAAAGTAATAAACTCCCTAAAAAAGGCCTCCATAAAAGATTAATTTTCTTAATAAACACAAAATTTTTAAGAGGCTTTAGATATCAATTCCTTATTAATTTCATAACATTTTTGAGAGGTGTCGTACTTTTCAATTTAATTTTTAAGTTTAACACCAAGGTTTTTTAAAAGGTTTTTTGAGCCCCCCCCCGTCTCTTGGCTACGCCTTTACCTTTTCTTGAGTAACTTTACTTCAGAAACTTGCAAAAAAAGACGTTTAACTAAACATTCGTAATTATTTTATTTGTATTTTTTATGTTATTTTCACTGCTTTTTTTTGTTTTGCAGTGAACGCCAATTCCCCGCCAAAGTTTGCCCTCGACGGGGCAAGCGAAATTGTTGTCAAAGTCCGAGAGGGACCTGAGAGTATAGGTATGTACACAAGTTCCCTTGATAGTTTTCTATGTAGTATAATTATTGTAATAATCAATTTTTTCTTGATTATTTAATATAATAATTTTTTCTTGAACTCTCTAATGCAGTTCATACATGATTTAAATAGATAAAATAACAATAATGGGATATAAAATATTTTCACTAATCAATAAGCAGTCATAGAAACTTTATTTACGGCTAAGTAATCAGTATTTGAAAACGTAAGCAATATGTAGAGAAGAGAGTTTCACAAAGTTGATAACACATCCTTCCTTCAACTTACAAATGAAAACAAAGAAGGGGGAATATCTTCTTTTGATTGTTTTCTGTGTAAGTTTACTTGTTTCAGAATTTCTTTTAAATTAATTTAAGAGTTGAAGTCTCACATCATGTGTTTAATAGGGTATCAAAAATTATATTCTAAATACAAATGTAAACCTTAAGAATGCAAAATTTAAAAATATACATTATAAATCATATTAATCATGTATAGTTATCAATATTTTTTTTTTTTATCTTTGTGTGCATTGCAGGCAAACTCTTGTACAGATTAAGAGGTGAAGATGCAGATGGCGACCGCCTCACTTTCGGAGTCGTTGGTCCGGTGGGCCAGGAGATCCTCCGATTCGAACGACTTGGCACCTCCGAGGCCAATGTCTACCTCAACAAAGAACTCGACAGAGAGGTTCGACAAAATTATTATATTTCTATTAAAAACAATAATAAGTTAATAATCCTATCTGTCTACTATTTGGTCAGTTATCATAATTAAATTTTTGCTTTGTTTCATTTCCAGATGGCCGACTCATATTCATTGGTCCTCACGCTTACGGACGGACGTTTGGGGGATGGACAGTTTGTAAGTACAGTGTACAGAGCACAGAGAAATATCCTAACAGAGGGTCCACGAGGCTATTTTCAAATGCGTTACTGATGTGAGGGCGCCACTCTAGATTCTGGAACGTATGCCGGCCGCTTAAATCTCTCGCCAAATTAGAACTTAGCGCATGCGCAAAAAGGTGTTTTCGATCTCCCATAGGCAGCCGGCGAACGATTCACACTGGATCCAGACGCTTGTGCGTTTAGTGCGATCCCAGCGCCACAATTCTCCCAACCTGTAACAAGATGTCATGATTTTCGATTTCCATTAGGGCCTATGGCCGTGGACTCTCTGTTCTAGTACTCTGTGGTACAGAGAATCATAAAAAAAATCATTTATATTAATGAATATCATACGTAATTGAATGAAAACATCCTATTAAAAATATGGAGCCCCCCCCCCCGGATTTATTTCTAATTTTGGAAAAGATTCCACCAAAGGGTTTTTACGGTTTTTGGTCTTTCTAGAGTGCGTAGGTCTTGGTGGATTGGTTGGTTGGTTGATTTCAGTTTTGTGAAACAAGATCTGAAAATAAGCTAAAAATACTAATCAGGGCGTCAAAATCATTCTGAATGACTCTGCCATAATAGTGTGCCATATTCAATGCCTTAATGCAAATAAAATTTTTACATCATTAAAATATAGTTTCTGATTTTCCGATTTGTGAGGCAAACTTTTCTTCTTTCATGAAGCAAAAAGCTCTATTACCAATTGTAAACAATAACAAATGCAAAGTCGGAAAGGCGCCTTAATTGAATGTTATCCTATTTTAATTAATTTTCATTGCTTGAAAAATAAGTTTTTGGTGCCTTAATTTTAACAATGTTTTCTTTGTCATTTCAAATCAATAATTTTACTGTACTTAATTATGGAATTCATTCCGTGAAAGCATCTTGTGAATTATTGCATTACGATGTCAAAGACAATACCTGAAGAAATGTATAAATATATTTGTGTGTAACATAAATAACCTTATAATTAAGTAATTTATTGCCTTCGCATTGTTATTGCTTCTCTGTTTTGTGTAAAAATTTCTGAATTTTCTAATTTTTTGTTCTTTTCAGATCAGACATTCCATGCTTATTATAGTAGAGGATGTAAATGATAACGAACCAGTATTTAAATCCTTTAGATCTACAATAAGTGTCAGAGAGGTAATGTATTAAAAGTAGCTTTTTATTTTCTTTGAATTTTATATGTTTTGTTTATTTCAGCACCATATCAAGAAGCAAAAGTTTCAATAGTTTTTCTCTGGTTAAGTCTGTTCATTTAAAATAATCCTGTGAAACAATAATGGCAACCATAATAATGCTCTTCAGAGCCTTTGTGACTGATATATTGATAGTATTTTTAGGTTCTTACATACTATCCCATTGACCATCAGTTACAACAGCACAGTTAATGGGCAAAATGGGCATTGACTATACATTTTTGTTTTCAGTGGCACGGTAATGCTGAAGTACCTATTTTTCCTACTTAGTTTAGGTTGGCTAGTAATCAATTGGGACAAAGGCTTCGATGAACATTACTATGTTATGCTCTTCTAGTATATTACTTTAGAACAGACTATAGTTATCTCTATTCTAAAATATAAGAATGCTTAATGCTTATGTTATTCCAAATATTTAAACTGAATATTTTGTATCCCTAGGATTCTCAACCTAAATTATTAGAAACTGTAGAAGCAATAGATAGTGATGCTGGACCTTTTGGACAAGTCATTTATCAATTAGGAGTAAGTAAAAATCACTGTCACAAATTCTTGTATTTAATATAATAATTTTGTATAACTTTAATCTGTTTTCTACTATTTGTTCCATGGTATTTTTAAATTTTTCAGAATGTAGATAAAGACACATCAGAAACCTTTTCTGTCCAAACTATCCAAGGAAAAGGTGTTATAAATCTTATTGGATCCTTAGATTATGAACGAAAAAGCTTGTATCAACTGAGAGTTTTAGCTATTGTAAGTAGGATGTATATATTCTCACTGTACTTAACTTTTTATTATGAAAGTCTAGTTCTAGTTTATATTTTTACATTACTGTTTTTTTATAAATTGCTTAATGTTTTTATTGCTGCACCTGTTCTTATTGATTTGTGCTTTCAGGACCGGGCTAATACTGGTCGTCGAAACACTGCCACTGCTGCCATTGTAGTTAAAGTAGAAGATGTAGAAGACCAACCCCCAGTATTTATTTCTGTCCCATCTGTAACTAGAATTCCTGAAGATTTGCCTGTTGTAAGTAATATTTTAGCTAAAGTTATTTTAATTATTAATTACTTTAAGCAACTGGTAGTTTTACCTATATATTTTAAATGTTTTAAAATGTTAAGGAACTTGAGGGAAAGGGATATTTCATTACCATCAGCTTTCAAAAGTACTAAAATATTAGAGAACTAGGTATTCATGTTTTTAGTATTCTTTTAAAAGTAACCAATACATTAGGAAAAATTTCTTTTATTAACAAAATTAAACAAAGCAGGACAATCCATCATTTTTCCTACGTAAAAAATTTGTTTTGAGAAATTTAAGCAGTTCATATTTTTATTTTTAAACATCCTTACTTTTTAGAACTCTGCTGTATTATCTGTGAAAGCAGTTGATGGAGACAGAGGTGTAAATAATGCTATTACTTATCGAATTTCTAAAGGTATGATTTGAAGCATCCGTTTAATCACTTATTTAAAAGCAAAAATCTCTTTCTACATCATATTAACTGTATTACTTATGGTTTTAGGCTCCAGGGGGCTGTTTTCCATTGATCGCACAAGTGGATTAGTCATAGTTAGTGGAAAACTTGATCGGGAAAATACTGACAATAGAAATGGAGCTTTTATACTAGAAATAGAGGTAAGTTTCCATCCTTGTACTGTAACAATGATTTGAAATTCTAGGTTTCTTTCATGTATAATTTTAAATTTAAACTTTTTGGTTATGATTAATGCTGTTAAAAGTTATTGTTTGCTGAAATATATTATTAAGATTAAAATACTTTATTATGAGCTTTCCTGTGAAACTTCTTGGAAACATGTTTTACAAAATTTAAAGAGAATATTAATTTGAACTGAAATGTCTTAATCATGTTTTTTCATTTCTTGACTAATTCTTGAACATTTTTAGGCTCAAGAAGTAGCCTTAGGAGTGTTTCCCTCTCCTAGTGTTACTACTGAAGTCACAATAATAGTCACCGATGTAAATGATGAAACTCCCACATTTCTCAGTCGGCAATACATAGCTGAAATCAATGAAAATGCGGAAGTCAATGTTCCAGTGAACTTACTTGGTTCTAGTGTAGCTGAAGTTTTTGATCATGATCAGGTGAGTTTTATTCTTTGACCTTTACGTTTTACATTTAGGAATTTACATAAACTTGAAATTGAGTATTTTGATTTAAATATCCAAATATATTCTTTAATTGCCCTTCATAAATTTATAACTAATTAAGATTTGGTTGTAGTACTTACAATTGTGAAACATTTTAATCTACTTGTTTTTACAATATGAATTGAATAAGGAAACCTCAAATCCTCACCAGGTTGTTTGGCATTTCATTCTTTTTTTTAATAGAATTTAAGCTTTATGGGGTTTCAGTATTACATAAAGTAACTTAATTGAATGAAAGCAATAGTCTTAAAATTTATTTATGTAATAAAAGTTTTGAGGATTCTGTCTCCCTTAACTTTTCTGTTTGTGTGTGATACATCGTAGTACAGTATAACCTTGAAATCGAAGGGGCCTTTAAATAAATTTGATACAGACTTTTCGAGATAGCAAGATTACTCCAAATGTAAAATTAATTAGTACTTTATTTCAACGGGAAATTTCTTTTCGAGATATCAAAAATTTGAGTTAACGAGGTTATACTGTAGTAGTATTAATCTTCATTCTCTTACATCAGGGGAACAACGGAACATTCAGAATATTTCTAGAGGGGGACGACTCTGTGTTTGATGTAACTCCATCGGAAGGTGTGAACGAAGCCTCTTTTCTCATAAGAGTGAAAGATTCTTTGGCTTTGGATTATGAGAGGACTCAAGAGTTGAACTTCAGGGTAAGATTCATGCTTATTAACTTGTGTGTATACCTCATCTCTCCATTATTAACTTTCTTTTGTGATTGTGTATAGCTATGTTTTTAAAGGTGAACTTTTTCTGTTGCAGATCGTTGCTCAAGAAACTGTTTCATTTATGCCAAAATCCAGCACAGCTGATGTTACAGTGTACATAAGGGATGTGAATGACAACTTTCCAGAGTTTTCAGAAGATGTGTACCGGGTGTCTGTTCCTGAGAATGCTGAGGCTGGAACTATTCTTACAACCATTAGGGTAAAATTACTTTGATCTTTAGAAATATTTTTAGAGCGTTTTTCTATAACCTAAGTTTTCTTAATCTTTTGTATTTGCTACTAGAAGATATGTTATAACTTTTAAACCCTGACCAGTATTGCAAATTGTATTCTCAGTTCAATGAAAAGAAAGTTTTCTTTTGTGTTTATCCAATATTATTTTTTAGGCTGAAGATAAAGATTCTGGAGACTTTGGCACCAGAGGTATTAGATACACTGACATCAGAGGACAAATTGCCGATAAGTAAGCATTTTTTATAAAAGAATAGTTGAGGTTCTTGCAGTAACAATCAGCTGAACTTGTTGTTGCAAGTGCCTGGATTTCTTAAGTTTGTGTTTTATTAATGTAGAGTTTATTCTTGATTCTCATCTCCGTTCTTTCTTGTAGACTTCGTTTGGACTCAATAACTGGAGTCATCTCTATTGAAAGTGCGGATCATGGCATGGATAGGGAAACAACTGCTCAATATTTCATCACAGTAGAGGCAAGGGATAGCAATGGAATGGGAAACAGGAACACAGTTCAAGTTGTTATATCAGTGGACGATGTGAATGACAACACCCCACGCTTCCTTCAACAGAAATATGAAGCTAGACTCAATGAAAATGAAGAAAACTTTCTAACACCCCTCATTGTGCAGGTAAAATTTCAGAGTATTGATATTTCTCCTTTTTAACTTCTCAAATTTACTTGCATGATTTCAATGTTATTATGATTTAAATCATTATAAAAAGGTTTCAAGAATTTTTTATTTTTTTTGTTGTAGAGATTCATTTTTTAATATTTTTTTTAGGCACAAGATGATGATTTAAGGGGATCCTCCAACAGTCAGGTTAGGTATCAAATAGTTGATGGTGATCGCAACAAAAACTTCACAATCAATCAGCTTACTGGAGAAATCAAGCCAAGAACTGTAGTGGATTTTGAAAAGATGTCTAATGAAAAAGGTGACACCAGAACCTTCAAGCTGAAAGTTAGAGCATATGATCTTGGAACACCATCCCTATACAGTGATGTTCCTGTGATAGTTTATGTTCAGGTAAGATTACAATACAATACTTTTTTTTGTTTCTGAAACAGTATATTAGACCTGCCTTAATTTCTATTATCTGAATGGTTCATCATGGAATTCAGGTACAATTACAATACAATCCTTTTTTTTTTGTTTCTGAAACAGTATGTTAGACCTGCCTTGATTTCTATTATCTGAATGGTTATTTCAATACCATAATTCTTTGATCTGAAAGTTTTAAAGTAAAAACTTTAACATAAAGTAATTATATACATATTTAAAGTAATATATATTTTGGAACCTTATTATTATAAATATATATCATTATCTTTCTTAAATTATACTTTTCTAAATTAGTTTTCATGGCCCTTCAAATATTTTTCAATGAAATAATCATACTTGCCAACTCTCCGGATTTTGGCGGGAGACTCCGGATTTTCGCTCTCTCCTCCCGCCCTCCGGATTTTCCCCGAAAATCTCCTGCTTTCTCGGTTTTCTCCCGCTTTTTATCGGAATTCCAGGTTTTTTTCGAAATATGCATAAGGAAAATGCGAAATGTGTGGAAAATAACCAAAAGATTTCTGTAATACAGAATGATCAGACGGTAATTAATGCTGAATGCCTTTTTACAGCATTCTTATTGGAGCATAATTTACCGATCAGTGTGGAGGACCATTCCGGAGCTCTCTTCAGAAAAATGTTCCCGGACAGTGCGATTGTGAAAACGTATGGTTGTGTGGTTTTAAAACGGTTAAATTTTTATTTTGAGCACATATTATCTTTTTATAATTGGTTTGCGATGGGCTATACATCGATAAAGATTTCTATGGAAAATCTCCTGATTTGTGACTTTCAGAGGTTGGCAAGTCTGAATAATATTCTCAACAGTTCTTTAAAAATATAATAGATCCGTTTTCAAGCACTTACTAATAATCTGCTTCTCTTTCCTCCTTGCTCTCAGTTTGAAGTGTAGCAAGTTAAAACCATGGATTTAAGTACTGAATTTCTGAAATAAGTGGTTCCAGTTCAAAAAGTAGAATCACAGTACCCTTTAAAATTTTCTGGAATCTTCTATTTTATTAAAGCTTAACTTTATTAGCTTTATTTATTAATTTTACTAACCCATTTACAAGGGTTTCAAAGAGGAATAATCCAGAGTCCTTGAAATTGTTTTCTTGCTATAGATTCAATCTTTTGACTTTCACCTAACTATATTTTTACTGGGGAATGCATTGTTTTGCACAAAATGAGATGGTCTATTCTGCCTTATTATCTGTAAGAGAGGTTTATTTTACCATTGACTAATGCTTTGAGAAATATGACTGGTTTATGGCCTTCTCACTTCCACCTATGCCTAATGTATTTAATTCTTATGCAATGCCAAAATTATACACATTTTAACTACCTGGTATTTCATTTTGATTTCATACAATAAAACATTCTCCATTTATACCTTTCAGGACGTGAATGACTTCCCTCCAGTGTTTGTACAACCCTTTTACAGTAAATCCATACCTGAAGACATCGAACCAGGTACATCTGTTGTCCAGGTGAAAGCATTGGACGGAGATCACTCCTCTTCCAACAGCCAAGTGGTCTATCGAATACAGTCTGGAGCCCAAGATAAGTTTGTGATAGATGCAAACAACGGAATCATCAGTGTGGCTAGAGGTGCCAATTTGGATCCTGATAGAACGATACCTAAATCCAACTACTATCTGTTGGATGTTGTAGCTCTAGATGGTGGAATAGGGATTGAACAACAGCAGAATAGAGTGCCTGTCAATATTTCTATCATGGATGTTAACAACAAAGCTCCAAAGTTTGTGGATCCACAACAGGTACAAAATTAAAGGCTCTTTTAGAAAATTTTTATTTTTTCCTTTTTCATAAACAAGAAAAAACATTTATTTTTAATTAAAAGTAGACTACCTCAGTTTTTTTTGTTCTCAACTATTTTAAATCATTATACCTATCCAGACAAGCTTTTTTAACTTCCAAACTATTTATATTTTTACTTTATATGGTTCCAATAAATAGATTTTTTAATGTAAAATGTGAACTGTCAATTAATACCTAGACCTTATCAATTTTCTTAGTAATAAAAAATATTTAAATTGCCATGTTTTGAATATATAAAATTGAATCAAACAATTTTCAGAAGAATCTTGTACTTGAAAGCATAAACTTGGATGGTACAAAAGCTTTAATTGGCAAAGTATTTTTTTAAATATACTTTTGGAGTAACACAAGTAAATAATCTACTGCAAAACAATGTATCATTCTGTAAATGTTGTATAGCATTAAGTTTTTACTTTCCACCCTTTTTATCATAATTTTTTACCATCTTAGATTTATTTCAGATTTTAAATGTAAAATTGACTTTTAAAGTACAAATGCTTTCTTCACCATTGAGAGTGTTCAATAATTTGTTTTGTAGCATTAAAAGTACTTTCATTAAACCATCAACCTTGGTCTCATTAGGTCACAGTTTCCGAAAGTGCTTCCATGGGCACTGTAATCACAAGGGTGTCTGCAACAGATGCTGATGAGAGACCAGTGCTCAGGTTTTCCGTGGATTACAGAAACAGTGAAGGAAGAACTGAAGAAGGGGCCCTTGTCTCACCTACTGAATATGATTACAATAACATCTTTTCAATCAATGCACTGGATGGAACAATATCTGTGGCTAAACCTCTTGATAGAGAAAAGATGGAGATCATTCGTCTTGTGGTTAAGGTTGAGGATTTGGCTGCTGCTACAAAAGGACAGACATCAACTGGTAAGTTTCTCTGAGTTATTTCCATTTGATTAAATTGGAACTCCTTTTAAGCTCTCTCACAAAGCTATCCACCTTTTTCTAATCTCCTTTATCATAGATTTGGAAATGTCTTTTAACTTTTAACTTAAAAATGTTGTTGATGGAAAGGTGATTACACTACTGTTCAATTTTGGCAATATTCATTAAACATTATTATTTAAAATTGAAAACATTTAAAAGGAAGTAAGCCATAGACAATCACAAGAAGACCCAGGGGTGAGGAACTTAAACTGAAAATCCATTTTGTCAAAGATTGAAAAGTTAAATAACTGTACAATATGCAAATGGACTTAAGCTTATTCAAACCTCCATAAATGAAAATTTGTTTCTTACGTATTATCCTGTCGGCCGTTCAGCGACCGTCAGATTCAGCGGCATAGTCTATGAGATTTGGTAATCTGGTACTGCAAAATTCAGTGATCCTATAGTTCTTTTAAATTAATTAATTTTTTCTTATAAATTTGAGCCTTTTTTCAAAGACCATTATCTCTCCACAGCCACCCTAACTGTGAAGATTGAGGATGTGAATGACAACCGGCCTCAGTTTCAGAAGCGATACTACCGTCAAGCAGTTACTGAGAATACAAAGCCTGGATCTCCCATTGTTACTGTGGTTGCAGAAGATGCTGACAGAAACAGATCTCTGACATACTCCCTCCAAGGCAATTCTGACATCATTGGTCTTGTTGGAGTTGACAAAAAATCAGGTATGTTTCTATATTTTACCTTGAGAAGGACTTGTGTTGGTGTGAGAAAAATGCTTAATTTATTTATCAATAGCTAATTACACTTGATTTCATAAACTCAAAAATCATAGAAAAACATATTTAAGTTATATTTATATTTAGCTTATGTAAAATATGAATAACTGTAGTTGTATGTACACTAATTCGTTCACTATGTAATTGTTCGCTCTCTGAAATAACAGCTTCAGGACGTTCTAGTCAGTTGACAGTAATGGCAGTAACAAATACATTTGAATTCACACTATCTATATTCATTAGATCATCCTTTAAGGTTGTCTGAAATGAATTATCATCTTTATGGGTTACCACTAAAATTTTGTCTTAACTTTTGAATGCCTACAGATTTAGTCATAAATATTATGTCTAGGTATAGTATGTGGCTTATGCTCAATTTGATATCATGAGATGCAGTATTGATATCATGACTGTTTGATACAGTGACAGTACTCTTTGCTTACAACTTAATAATGAAATCATTTGAATCACTTGGAAGAGTTGGTTTTACTAACAGATTCAGTTTTATGCTGATGGTTTACTTGCATACTTAGCTTGCTTTAAATTTGGAGAAGGCAGTATGGTAATATATTAAATGCTTGTTACTAAAATTTAATAGCATCTGGTTAAAAATAATAAGCTCAAATCTGCATTCAGAGAACAAACTATTTTGAATTTATAAAAAAGTTGTCCTTTTATGCTAAAATTCAATTAGGTTAAAATTACTCTGTTTTAAACATAGATATTTATAGTAGACTCAAAGCTCCTTTGAATAATTTAAGCAGCAATAAATTGCAGTTTTATTATAAGTATTCTGTAGCTAGTACTAAATATTCTTCAAGAAGTTCAGTAAAGAATAAAGTGAACCTGTTTTAGAAAAGAAAAGAAATACAATGCAGCTTTGTGCTTTAATAATGTGGCTATTAACATGCTAATATATAAATATAACTGGTGAAAGGGCTTATATGCTAACCATGCTTTTCTATTCTATGTTAACTCAATCTAGAAAATACGGGCTTGCTGTGGCTACATCCAGTGACAGGTGGGTCAACTAGAATCTTTATTTGCATTAAAAAAATACTGCACCTCTCATCAGTTATTGCACCTAGTTAAAATAATCTTAGACCTTTTTTGTACACTTTTTACAATCAAATCTTGAACAAGCATGATTTTTCCAAGAGTTTTATTGCTTATCTGAAACTTATCTTGTTAGTGAAAACTTTGCTATAGATAGACTAAAAAATTGCCTTAATCTAAATTACACTGTTTGATTTGTGGAAAGGATTTAAACATTTAGTTATATTTAACTTGTGTTGCAATGATTAAAATTTTCTTTGCTTGAGAATGTTTGACTGTAGTTTATGTAGTGTTTGATGTCAACCTTACTTTTACTTTTCATAGTCTTATTTTCTATATTTAACTTAAATTTCCTCATCTTGAATATTCCTTATCTTTTCACATCCTTAACCTTATATCTTATAACTCCCATTCTTTTTTACTAATTTCTTAAAACATAATTACATTTTTAAGGCTCTAAGTCTGTAATATTCTCATTATCTTATCTAATTTTCTTACCTTCAAACTTCATTGGAAGGATTTAAAATGCTTTTCTTTTATGTTTTGTTGCTCCATAAAAGCATAAATTTTATCTACTTTAAAAATGAAAATTCTGAATTTAAAATTTCTTTCCCTAAACTACAGGTGAAGTAAGTGTAAGCAACAAAATTGACAGGGAAATGTTTTCATGGTTGAACGTCACCGTTATTGCCACAGATAATGGTGTGCCCCCTCTTTCTGGGGCTGCAGATCTTTTTATCCAAGTAAGTAGCATTTTATTCCTTCACAATCTGTATTAACCATCTTATTTGAAATTATACATCCAACTACAAGCCACAATTTTTAATAAATTTTTTGCCTCTCAGGTCCTGGATGAAAATGACAACAACCCAGTTTTCATGAGAGGTTCCTCTGACTTTTCTATTGCTGAGGATGCTGTGGTTGGGACGGAAGTAGCTCTCATTCAAGCTACAGATGCGGATGTTGGTGAATATGGAAAGCTCACATACCTCCTGGATACCTCTTCAACTCAAGGGCGATTCAAGATCAATAAAGAAACAGTATGTATAGCACATCTTCTATTAAAAGTAGTTGTTATTTAAATATTATTTTTTTAACTTCTTACAATTTACGAGACATCTTTACAACTGTCCATTTCCTGCACTTGAAAATTCTCTTTCTTAAGGAAATCAATGCTGGTTCTTTAGTTTTTGTAAATATTTACTCCCTTTCATTTCACATTATGTTTGTTTTAGGGTTCCATTACTGTATCCTCTCCCCTTGACCGAGAAGACAAAGATTCCTACACACTTGTTGTTCAGGCTTGGGATAACTATGATTATGGTTTTTCAACTGGAGAGAGTAGAAAGGCTTTCAAACAGGTAAGATTGTTGAATTTATTGAATTATACAATATTTTTACTCCTCACTTACTTTAACCCTTTCAATCCTAAGGCACCCAAGATTGCTATTGGATTCAATGGAAAGTATGGAGTGTCTGGGACTGAAAGGGTTAAAATATGTCTGAGTAGTTAAATAAAACATGAATAGTAAAACCAGATCTGGGTTTTTAATATGCTAACTAGAAATTGGAAATACAACAATTTAACATTTTTAACTCAATAAAGCATAGATATGGTTTAAAACTACCCTTAGTTCAAAAATAAAATGTTAGTGAATGATAAAATAATCTTTATTTTTCAGATTACTGTAAAAATCACTGATGTCAATGATGAAGCTCCAGTTTTCGTGAAGCAAGAAGTTTGTGCCACGGTCACTGAGTTCCACCGTATTAGAGATACAATTTTCATGGTTTCTGCCAGTGATGCTGATGACCCTAACACACCAAATGGAAAACTTCAGTTCTCAATTGTTGGTGGAAATGATGAAGGTAACATTGATTAAAAAGTTTTGTAAAGGTTAAATTTAAACTGTGTATAATAAGCTTGTAATCAACATGTGTGTAATGCTTGTTTTGTTTTGCTACAGGTTTGTTTGGTATTGAAAACCAGGACTCTAACACTGCTCGCATAGTTTCTCGCTACTCCCTCAGAGGAAGGTTTGGGAATTATAGCTTGGTGCTGCAAGCCCAGGACTCAGGCACTCCAACTCTCCACACTACTTCCCGTTTCCAAGTTTGTGTGACAGATGTGAATGACAATAGCCCTGTGTTTGTGAAGCCTCCTCAGAACTACACCATCCGAGTTTTAGAGGTAAGAGGTTTTTTTTTTTAAATGATGATTTAACTTAATAGTAGTTTGTAGTGTTCGGCAACTAGTGGTCAAAAAGTAGTTAACTACCAACTACTAACTAGTCTGAGAAAATCTAGTTGCAACTAGTAGTTAACTATTTCCCAAAGTAGTTAACTACTAGTTAACTAGCCTATTTTATTTCATAACCTATTTTTTGCCCAAATTCTAACACACCTTTCTTATTTATGTCACAAAAAACGTTTATATTTCGCGCAAAAATTGTCTTTATTTCTGGTTATGGTATTTGAGTATTCTACCTTTGATAAAAATTTTAAATATCATTTTAAATTTTAAATAAAAGTTTTTTTGAAGTAGTTGAAAATTTGAAAGTAGTTTTAACTAGTAGTTAATTAAAAAAGTAGTTAAACTAATAGTTGAACTACTTTAAACTAAAAGTAGTTAAACTACTAGTTAACTAGTAGTTGATCGGTAGTTAACTACTAGTTGCAACTAGTTCTAGTTAACTAGTGCCGAACACTAGTAGTTTGTTATGAAGATTAATTTGTTATCAGAGTCATCTTAAAAGATACTTATTTCATGCGTAATTGACAAAAACTTAGCTCCATTTCCTAAGAGTTTTTATTTTAAACTTATTTGTTTCTTTTTTACATTTCCCTTATAACTTGCTTTCTTAACCAAAATTGTACTTTTTATATCCTTTTTTAACATTCATTTTCATTCTTTCTTAGTAGTTTATTACACTAACTTCAAAAACCAATTGGCCCATGATTGCAATTTTTTAAGCAATTTTTTGCTGTGTTTTCAGAATGCCACTCTGGGAAGCAGTGTTGTTGAAGTCAGTGCTAGAGATGCTGATGTCGGTTCGAATGGGGAAGTGAGATACAGATTCAAAAAGCTGGCCAACAACCATTGGAAAGCTTTCAACATCCATGAAATTTCTGGTCTAATAACTGTTAAAGAGCCATTAGACAGAGAAAGACAAAAAGTGTATGAGGTGAGTTAATTTCAACTAAATTATATTGAAAGATTCATTTTTGTTGAGCCTTAGTTTTTCCCTTATATCCAAAAAGTATGGTACTGATGAATAGATTTCATTGAAGTTCTTCTGTCAAAAATATTCCTTAAGTAATTTTTTTTAACTCAAAATAGTTTCTGCTCCTTGTTGGATCATTAACTAATATAAGAATGGTTTGATTTGAGGTAGAATATGCCATATTGGTGGACCTCTAAAAATTATTGTACATTACATCATTTATGGCAGCTATATTTCTAGAAATCAAGCACTTCATATAAGTATTCTCTTTTACAAAGATAAAATTACTGTTTGAATAAATGTTAATGTTTATGAAAATTATTATATTTTATTTGCATTATTTATTCTGTTATTTTCTTTTTATCTGAATTTTAAAGTTGATTTTCAATCTTCCAGGTGCGTGTTGAAGCATTTGATTTAGGCCAGCCCACGTCTCTATCAACAGACTTAGATTTGACTATATTTATAGTAAATGTTGATGATAATGCTCCAGAATTTACTGAAGATGATGTAAGTTTGCTTGTTAACCTTTCATCTATGTTTTGATAACTCGAAAAATGTATTTTTATGGATGGTATGGATTACATTCTAAAAAATATCACTTATCTATGATTTTTAACTAATGTTCTTTAAATTCAGTCCGATTTGTATCAACTTTGTTAACAAAGTATTCTCTTTATTTTTAGTATGAAGTTTTATTCACTGAAAACTTGGAACCAGGAAAAGAAAGCTTTAAACTCATTGCCACTGTTGATAAAGATGATGATAGTGGATCTAGAAAACCTATACCTTGTTATTTTATAGTGGGTGAGTATGTTAAAAAGTTATATTGTGGTTCTATTTTACTGGCTTATATAAGTTCAATTAAATTTTTAAGAAATGTAAAGTTCTCTCATTCATTAAGATAAAAACTTCCCTTGTTTTCAATACAAATTGAAAAGTGAATGACTTCTCAGCAATATTGTCTTCATAATCCTGTTCTTTTTATCAAATACTTACTAATGTTTTATGTCCTTTTCAGGGGGTAATAATCTTGGACGCTTCAAGTTGGACATATTCACTCATCAGCTATTTGCCACGGAGACATTAGACCGAGAAGAAAGACAGAACTACAGTCTGATTGTGCAGGCATCGGATGACTGTTTCCACCAGCCGTCTCCGATTTCACACTTTGACCCAAGGGACAACTCCTTGCTTCAAGTGCACATTGGAGTCAGGGATATCAATGACAATCCCCCTCGGTTCATCAAGAGGGTGTTCACTGGTGGAATCACTTCCGAAACTGACTTTGGAACTGCTTTTATGATTGTTAAGGTAATTAAAAATACACATAGTCTGATTGTTGAAATGCAGTAGCTTAATTTCATTATCTCTTTATGTTTTTGAATGGTATAATGATTTCAAATGTATTGTTTGTTTACATTAGTAAATATCCTTTGAGAGAGGTGTTTACAACCAATTTACTGCCTAAAATCTCTGTACTATCCTCACTATTACTTTTCTGCTATTGAAAACAGACTAAAAGCATTAGTCAGTACAGATTACCCATCAACTGAGTGACTAAGAACATAATCATGTTTCTTAATGAAGAGCTTTACTCCTTTTTTCTTTAATATCAAGGGTATTATCAAGAAAATTAAATGGCTAAAAAGTAATCATGTTATCTCAATTACCAAGAAGAATATTTTTTGTTCAATCCAAAATTATACTAGTTGTTCCTGTTCAGTCAGTCTTCATGTATTTGAAGATTGCTACATACTTAATAGTTGTTGAGATCCTTTAAAAACTTAAGTTTGGAATTTTTCTATAAAAATATGAATCTATGATTTTCTACCTTTAGCATTAAATAGTATTAATTTTAAGAAAAAACAGACTGGTCTTTATTCAAACATATATATGTTTTTGGAATGGCTTACTCTTTACTCAACACTCTTGGAAAAAATCATTACCCCTTAATTTTAAACCTTCCACATTTAAAAGAAGAGAATTAATGAAATTGAAAAGTTTCATATTATATTTTTATTTTGTTTTAGGCCATCGATCTGGATGTAGGGAAGAATGCATTGATATCCTATCACGTTGCTGGCAGTGTTCAGATGACTCTTTCTGAAGGTTTAGAATCTTTGAAAGTGTCTCCCTTCATCATGAACAAAGACACAGGTGTCATCAGCTTGAACTTTGATCCCCAAAAAGGCATGAAAGGCTACTTTGATTTTGAGATCATTGCCAATGACACTGATGGACTCTTTGACACTGCTAGAGTCTTTGTAAGTTCACCTTTTTTTTTAGTTATTATGTTATTCTTTTATCAATTCTCAAATTTAATATTATTGGTATCAAAACTAAAACCCAAGCAATTTTTAAATATCTTATCATTTAATGTTAAATACAACCCTGTGGATTGATTATTTATGATTAAGCTATTAAAAGTTGTATCTTCCATTTTAGAAAATTTTGCTTTCTCTACATTTAACTTATTTTTATCATAATTTTTTTGAGGAGACTAATCATTATAACTTCCTTTTGTAGATTTACCTGCTCAGAGAAGATCAGAGGGTTCGATTTGTTCTTCGTCTAACTCCAGAAGAAATCAGAGAAAAACTTGAAAAATTCAGAGAGTAAGTTCATGTTAAATATTTTACTTCCTAAAATTAGTCTGTTTTATAAAAAAAGTTTATTGATAATTTCTTGTTTATCTTGCAGAGTTCTTAGTAACATTACTGGTGCTATTGTTAATGTTGATGAAACTAAGTATCATGAAAATAGAGATGGCTCAGTGGATAAGAAAAAGTAAGTCATGATGGTTTTGAAGTAAAGTAATAGTTGCTCTTCATTACTTTAGATTTAAATTTTAATAATAGTTTTAAAAATAGGATGAATGAAAAGTGCAACATGATATCCTATTTTTTGGTTTACATTCTTAAAGGGCTATATAAAAATTACTCAGTTCTAAATATTTTTTCACTAGAAGTATTACTAGCATTTTATTCTGTTTTTCTTATTGTGGTTTGAACTTTTAGAAGTGATCTATATCTTCATTTTGTTAACCGAGAGGATAATTCCATCATGGAAGTAGCTACTGTACTGTCGTAAGTGTCTACCCTTGTTTTAATATATTATTTAACAAAAAAATATCATATTAAATTTATTGTTTTCAAAATTTTCTATTCATATTTCTTTTCTAACTCTATACCTTTGCATTACAGGTTGATCGACAAAAACATAGAATTTTTAGATGAGCTCTTCAAAGAGTTCAATGTCCTGTATAGTGAAGTAAGTTATAATTACTCTCTTTTTTTGTTAAATATTTTGAAATTTTAATTATCTTAGAATTATATTACCAGTAAGCATTTTTATGCCTATAAAATTATCATTGTGTAGAGAATGTGGTACTGATAACTGCCTGAATTTTTTAGCCTGCAGATACTGCAGTTGTAGATACAAATATGGAAGCCCAGGTTAGAGCTTGGCTCATTGGTCTTTCTGTATTCCTTGCCATAATGCTGGTGTTGGTCATTTCCTTGTGCTTCACACAACGTAGCAGGTATTTTTTAAGCTTCCTATCATTTATGTTTTTCAATATGTCAATGTGAAAGAAATTTATTCTTCATTATACTTTTCAACATTACATTTTTTCTGGAGTTTTTCTAATTAGTTTAAATATTGACTTAAAAAATGAGTTCTTTATCAAAGCTAATTATGTGAAATTGTCCTCAATAGTAAGTTATTCTCAATAAAGGGGTTTATTATGAAATTTAAATATTACATTAATCTTGTTCATCAATTTCATGACAACTTTTTAAAAATGCAGGTTCTGACTGAAAACTTTAACTTCAATTCTATTCAACTATCATTCAAGCTGTAACTATCATTCAAACTATAATTCAACTATCTTTCAAGTTTTTTAAAGGTTTAAGCATATTTTTTTCTCTCAAAGTTGATAATATTGTTACATACTCATTTCAACATTTTTGCCCAAAGCTATTTGACCAAATTTCATTGAAAATAATTTGATTAGAACTAAATAAAATGTAAATTATTTCCTAGGTATGAAAGAAAACTGAAAGCTGCTACTGCAACTGCATTTGGTAAGAAATAATTTCAATACATGTGCTTTCTTGTACTTATTGATTTTTCTGACGCACTCACAATTTTCAATTCACTCCTAGGCTCACAAGATTCTGCTCTAAATCGAATGGATGTTCCAAACACCAACCAGCATTCAGTTGAGGGGTAAGTGAAGACAAACATTTTTATGATAAGGTGATTACAAGAATTGTAGCATCACACACTAAATCAACACTAAAATGTTTTTGGGGTAAAAAAGACGTAGAAGCAAAATTTTTTTAAGGTTTTACTATTAAAAGGAAGTGTGAAATGTGACTTAAAGGAGGCGATAAAAAGTGTAGCATCCTTTATAAACGTCCACTTTCCCTTAGGGTATCAATATGATTTCAAAACAACTTTGTCTCATTTTGTGTGCTAAAGTCAAAATACAAATACAATATATCAATGAGGCTAATATGACTAGTATATTTTGAGTATACAAAATTAGGCTTTATCAAAGCTTGTGACTAATTTATCCTACTCAAACAGATCCAATCCTATCTGGATGCATTCTTATGATAATGAATGGTACAAAGAAGAGGAACAGATAAGGTAAGTACATTTATTTAATTTTTAATGTAGATATGTTTTTGGTCTTTGACCTGTTAAACCTGTATGTAAAGTAAAATTCGATCAAAATTGTTTTTAATGCGCTCTATTTCAAATTCCTTTTTAGAAATTTTTGTTTAATGTTCACTCTACCAAACTATAATTCTTACTAAGCCTCATCTTACTAATTCTTCAGTATAAGTGATGTTTTTAAAAAATGTAGCTCAGTACCTGTTTTCCTTTTTTTATTTAAAATCTATAGTAAAATATGTTATTGTATTTCAAAACCTTACTTTAGAAGAGGAATTTATCTTTTATTTTGAAATAAACAGTCCTAAGTTTGCAGTAGAGCCTCTTTACAATGACCCCTGAAATAGCAACCCCATTGTTACCACGACCAGTGAGAAAAATCCAGATAGTTTTATGTGCTAATTTTATTCTTTGTAACGCCCTTTGGCTAAAACGCCCATATATTGTTGGTCCCATGAGGGGTTGCTCCAACAAGGTAGTTTTAAATCTGTAATGCTCAAAAATCTATTCTCTCATTTTATAATAGTTTTTGTGAACTTAAGGTTGTTCCATTGCTGAATGATGGATTTGATAATGAATAAAATAAATTCTATTAAAAACAAAGCCTTCTTACCCATACTTCATATAGTACCATGTTTTTGTTCTTATTCAGTGTAATAACAAAACAATTCCTTGCAGCCACAACTCTGGTGACAATAACTCCCTGGACGAGAACGCCATCTCGGAACTCAACTCCGAGCACACCAAAGCCTCCCTCCACCGCACCCTGTCCCCAGTCCAGCGGCACCACCCAGAGAACAACTACTCCCAGCACCTGAAGAAGGGTCCGGCACCGCGCCACCCGGGCAACTACGGCATCACCAACATCCCCCCAGCGAAACTCCTCGGCAAGCCCCAGAAGCCGGGGCTGGAGTGCGACGATGCCAGCTCGGGACTGCTGTCCGTCGACACCAAGCGCCAGAACGACCTCAACAAGTGCAATGCCGTCTACAGCTACGAGCAGGTGCCGAAGCTCATCACGCCTCCCCACATTACGAACCTGGAGACCTCCGAGCTGTGAAACAGACTGTAGAATGAATATGCAGCGATCTCGTCACTTTATGAACTATATGTTGCAATGGCTTTTATAGTAGAGGAAGCTGCTGCAACTTTAGAGTGGTGACTTATCATTGCAGAACCTGGGATTCTTAGTTGCGGTTTAGTGTATATCTAATTACGATCTTCAGGATGTGTGAAAACCTGTTCAAAGTCGATGAAGTGGAAGAGTTTTAAGTAAAGTTTCATTATCATATCAACAGTTGCCTTATAAAGTCATTATTTAGATTTAAAACGTTGACCTGTAATTTCATGTTCACCATTTTTTCGTGGGCTACAATGTATTACTGGGTAATTCGTGCTTGTTATAGTATGGACTGATTTAGAGTGACCCCTGGGAAAGCAATTTGTTCCCGATGGCTGTGGATTATAAAGATGTACTTATAAAGTATGCAAGTAGTTCATCAGTACTTAAAATTATAAAGTACACTGGAACATCCTGAAGTGATAAGGGGACAAGTACTCCTTAAATCTGCCCTTGATAAGAATAATATTGTGGTTTTTAAACTTTTGGTCGTAAATTCTTTCCTAAAATTCATTGAAAAATATTCACTTATTTTTACCTTTATTAGAATTTTGTAAAGTAGTATAACTTTTTATAATTAAGTGTTTCAAAATAAAATTTGTCTTGACTGATTCCACAGAATCTGTATCAACTTGTGTTGGATTTAAAGGGTTAAAATCCCATTATCTGTGAGGGAAAATTGTTGACATTGTGACCCTACAAGAAACATAACATTACTTTCCGTATGAACTTTGTACTTAAAGAACTCAGTAGAGGAACTCTTAGATATTTGTATCATTTTTGTATGTTGTCTTGGAAACTTCATTCATCCATGTACCCCAAAAATCATCTTCTCTTCTATTTGGAATATTGAACTTGGCCAAGAAGTATATATATAAATTTTAAAAAAAAAGTTAAACACTAGATAGTGAGCATGTTCAAAGGTCATTTATGTAGAAAACCATCTTGATATTCCACCATTTTGTTAAAATTTATAATGGTAATACTGCATATTCATGATTTGGCTCCATTAAGAATTTTTAAACCCTGACTATTTTTCAATTTGTTTGTATGAGATTAGTTTCAAATGCGTATTCTAATTTTATATTAAATTCAATATCCATAACCCAATTTCCTAACCTCAACAACAATTAAGACTTTTTTTACTCAAAACTTATCAGAAAATCAAATAATATATTAACTAAACCTATTATAGCTTTTCAAACCTTTCATTCTCATACATAGATATTTTCTTTTAATACCAGGTTACCAGTTGGTAAATTCAATAAGCATATTGTATGAAATATATATATTACACTTGTTTCATTAATCAGTTTGATTGATTTAACTTTTAAAGATTTTTTTTTTCATGAAATGAATTTTGTGATAATTTTTTATGATGTGATTCTTTTTGTCTTAGTTCCACAAATATATTTAGTGAAAATAATTTGAATGAAAGTGTTTGTTACTATGTTTTTTAGAATTAAATTCACCATGATTGAATTTTCCATATCTGATGTCTGAATCTCGTATTTATTCAATGGTACCATTATGTTAATATATTTTCAGTAGATCTAGTTATGAATTTAGTGTGTACTGTGCTTAAATATATAAAACAATTTTTACTCAATCATTTACCAAAGCCAATATTACTTTTAATGTTTATTTGAAAACCGTACATTCCAAGTTATTTCATATGCAACTTATACAGCGAATCTGTATGTTACATAATTATACAATTTGGGAACTAACATACCCAATACCAGGTTTCATAAAAAATGCTATTTGGAAAGTTAATGATGAACTTTTGACCAAGAGCTAGCTCTCAAAGCTCTTTTTTTTTTCATGTACATTTTTTACATAAGAACTATTACTTTTTTAAGAAAATAAATATTGTTTATACTTTCTGTAGGTATCAATTATTTTTCACATTATATCTGTAAGTACTGGTTGATTGAATCATGATCATTCTTTAGATAATAATACCATAGTTAAAATTATTCCTTTAATTACATATTACAAGGTGCTTTGAAAACCTTGAAAGTCCTGGAATTTTAAGTTCGATTTTTAAAGCATGGAATATCCTTTTTATTATTAAAGTTTGGAAAATCCTTGAATTTTAATTTTTAAAATACTTTTTTAAGTTTTTTTTGCTGTTTCTACTGATTATGCCTGAAGTCCTGAAATCCTATCACAATCTGGAATTTTAATGAAACTACCACGAATTTTCATTTATGTATCCAGACTTTTGCCTGTAAAGTTGGCTATGCGGATATCGACAGCGGGCAGGAAAAACAACTTGACGGTCGGATATTCGCTCACAATCGGGGGTTTTCTTATTTATTTTGCGTCAATGTGTTTTGGCTTTAAAAGCTTGTTTTTAGAAGAAGTATTCATTTATTGAAATCATAATTGGACCAGTATTTTTTTTTTTTGGAAAATTATCAGCTGAATTGTTTTATATTTGCAAGAATGCAAAACTTAAGTTTTATTATCAAAAAAGGAATTACAAACAGAATTTGTAAAGGGAAATTATATTGTGTAGATAATAGGTGATGTGAAACTATCTAAGTAAATAATATTATTTAATTTTTTAGAAACAAAGTCTTACACTATCTTATTTTTTCGTTAGTTATCAAAGATAACTAACAAGGAGAGGATCCCAACGTGTCATCACCGATTTGGTTCATTTTTGGTGTGGAAGTAGTGCATGACTAGGACATCAATTTGTGAAAATATTAAGAAGCAACTTTCAGAAATTTTCGAGAAAATCGCGATTAAAAATCTTAACATGTACTTATATATCTAATAAGATTCTCGTCTTGCAAGCGGATCGTGGTGTAGCGGTACGAGCTGTGATTCCCAACCCAAAAGGTCCCGGGATCGAGTCTCGCTGCATACCATATTTTTTATTTTAATTTTCCACACAATTAAGAGCACAGATATGAAATAAACTTATAATAATATTTAATTATAAATTTTAAAATATTTTTTCTTGTGCGTAAAAAAATTTTTGGTAAATATATAATATTTACAATAGGATCATAAAAAATTGGATTTAATAATTTATATTTTTGGGAAACAAGGAATGAAAAGATTTTTTCAAAAAAAAAAATAATAATAATAATAATTTATATTTTTATATATGAAGTTTTACCTTAATTTATCCCTAACTATCCGAAAGAAAGTACGCAATTTTGTTATGCTAAAAGGATTTGTTATGTGTCTGATTTGATAGTTAAAATAAACATTTTTGTAGGTAAACATATAATATTTACAATAGGATCATAAAAATTGGATTTAATAACTATTAATTATTTTGGGAAACAAGGAATGAAAAGACTTCAAAAACAAAAACAAAAAAATTTAAAAAATGTTTCAAAATTGATAATTATAAATATAAATATGTACTACTTTATTTCATATCTGTGCTCTTAATTGCGTGGAAAACAAAAATAAAAATTATGGTATGCAGCGAAACTCGATCCCGGGACCTTTGGGTTGGTAATCACAGCTCTTACCGCTACACCACGATCCGCTTGCAAGACTAGAATCTTATCAGATATATAAGTACATGTTAAGATTTTTAATTGCGATTTTCTCCAAAATTTCTGAAAGTTGCTTCTTAAATACTTTCACAAATTGATGTCCTAGTCATGCACTACTTCCACACCAAAAATGAACCAAATCGGTGATGACACGTTGGGATCCTCTCCTTGTAAGTTAGATAGTTTTATCAAAAGTATTCGGTATATAGGATTTCTTATGTCTAAAGTTAAATCTGTCAAAATAGGGGTTTTTTTTCAAAAACTGTTTCTTAAAATTTAATTCAACCCCCCTTTTTGTAACTATAGTAACTTATATGGAATTTGTTAATTTTTTGCAGATGAAATTGTATGTAACGAGACACATGATATAGTTCAGCCTTGAATTTTTGTTCTGATAGCGAGGAAAAATCCTTAATTTTTTTTTTCTCAAAGAGTGTATGAACCTTGATATTTATTATTTTGTTGTTGGTAAGTTGGCCATTATACTATTTGTTAAACTTTATCTTTCAGGCTTGAATTTGGCTGAATTTCTATTTATTGTTTAGTTAATGTGAAAAACCTGCTCTTCACAACTAAGCATCCCATCTTCCTCTATCTAGAAATAGAAAAGTTCTCAAAATAATTCATCATTTATTGATGCATGCATGAAATTTAATTTTCCATTAATTTCTCTTTTAATTACTGATCTTTAATTTCCTCTAACAATTTTATATCGTTGATTATTCAGTGAATTAAACCAAATTAGAAAGATGGCTTTATGAAAAATAAATATCTAAAACCATATATTTAAAATAGAATATATTAATTTTTTTTGCTGGCCCATTTCTAGAAAACAACATAGCAGTTCGTTCTTGAAGAGGTTCTAATAATACATTTTTGTATAAAAATGCTGATTTATTTTAATTCAGTTTTATTAGTATCAGAATATTATTTAAACATGTTACTATACTGTCCGAAATACATTTAAAAATTTTATTTTAAATTAATTATTTTGGATTGAAATAACTTTTCTAAGGTTTGTTTTCATGTTGGAATTTTTTCTTGTTTATTAAGTACAATTTTAAAAATATCTATAAAATATAATTATGTTGTAAGAACCAATAGCCATTAGGTAATATATTAACCAATGTTACGTAACTTAATTCTTAATGAATTCCTCTAAAGGTTTTTTTTTTTGCAGTACAGTTTTATAACGTTATTCTTTACCTCCGAAAAGAAAATAAACATTTATCTTTTTAAAAAATCAAAAGGTAACTATCTATCAATGCAAATAATACGTTCAATTAACAAATCGGTTATATTTTCAAAATGACAATAGATGGCAGCACCACAATTTCAGCGGTACCGTCTTACCGTCTTCTTCGTTTATTATTTCATTACACAAAGGTAGATGACAGCACCACAATTAAAGTGGTGCCGTTTTTCCGTCGTTTTCCTTGCCACTTAATTGTAAAATTCAAGCAGCCATAAAAAAATTCGCATGGAGTAGTTTTAGTCATTTCTTTGCTCAAAAAACGAAAATTTCTTCGTTTCAGGGAGGGTAGAGAATTTTTTCCTAAATTAACCCCATTGGCTACTTGGGGCTACTACCCATATTGGCTATTACCCCCATTGGCAAGACCCTGGATTTTAAGTAAGTAATATGCTGCACATGCAGGTATTCAAATTTTTATCATAAATATGTCTATAATACCAAAATATAATGAGCTATTTTTATGTAAGAGGTATGAAGTTTAAAAAATATTTAGTCATTTATACTCACAACAGAATATTTATAGCTTACTCCACAGAGGAAAAATTATTCAAGAATATAACACTATCTTATAAACCTCCCCATTATTTTAAGAAATTAATCTAGGGACTCAGTGGCGTAGCCGGAAAAAAAATTCGGAGGGGGATACTGATATTTCGGGGAGGAATATGGGATATTTTTAGCGGTTTTCTCGGTTTTCTATGGTCAAAAAAAGAAAATTTCCAAGTTTTTTTTGGGGGGGATGTATCCCCAAATCCCCCCTCTGGCTATACGCGCCTGAAAGGCCTTCCCATAAAATGATGTCACGCTTGGAGGGAACAAAGGAGATTATCAACATAGCATAACTACTCTCTTATTCTTGTATCTTTACCAAAATCACCACTTTTTAATTTTAGATCTTTTCTAGTTATATTAGCTTTATTAATATTTACAAATACTAATAATTTACACATTGTATGAATCATTAATGAAAATTGCTTAAAAAAATTTAATAATCTCGTAACTTGTAGAATTTAATTACCGGGGAATTCTAAAAACCAGTGAATGTAGTATATCTTTCCAATCTTCCATTATTGATGGAGCCGTTCCCATTATATACACCCCCTGCCTGATAATAAGTTTGATATTTTGACTAGTGTCGAAGTGATGAGAAACGGCTTTAACGGCAATTAACATGTTTAATTTAAGACAACTTAATTAAGTAGCTAACGTATTTAAATTACATGAAGTGCATGTACTATAGTTAATAATTTTAAAGTAATTATTTTTCCCTGGACCTGGACCTCCATTAAATTTTTCAAAATTATTTGGGCCTCGAGTAAAAATACTTTCCGCCCCCTCTGTTTGAAATGGTTTTGTTATCATAATAACAGTTCAGCATCCTTTCCCTTGTCTGTAAAATATTGGAACGGTGTTATTTTTTTAATAACATCTGACATGATTATTCTTATCAAAATGGATCAGCTTAAATGATTTTTTAATCACTTTATAGTCAGTCACCAGTATTAAAAGTAAGAAAAATATTTTAAGTTGGGTATCATTTTATCTCATCTAGTGCCTCCAAAGAATAGCCGTAGGCCCGTAGGTTACCTTATTAAACTTTTGCAACGGTTTATCGATTCGAGGGCTGATCACTGAAAACAGCCGACATGTCTAAAAAGAAGAAAAAGGACGATGACTCCGCTCTCCCATTCTAGTACTTTTCCCTAGGTTTCGATAACCCTCTCTAGAATCCTCCAAAGAGGAATCTCTTTAAACCCATCTACGTATATGTTCCCAGTGACCAAGAAACAAAAGACCAGGTGCAGGCAGACACCGTAGCAAAATCTTCTACGTCATACCTGTCAAGCAAAGGATTCGTAAGCCACGAAATATGTTACTGTTACAAAGGACCTCACCTCCGAATATGCTACCGGCTCACCAGCTCCACCAACCCCCTCTCATAAGAACAATGGCCCCTCCACCACCCCAGATGATTCTAACCCTACCTGTTCTGATGATGGCTTCACTCAAGTGAACACGAAGTCGAAGGTGTGTCATGATGCCCAAGCAGTGGCGGATCTACGGGAGGGGGGGCTTTCCGGCTGAAGCTCCCCCCATAAAAAACGTCTAAAAAAATGCTTGCAAGTATGTAAATTTTATACAAATATAATTAGTTTGAAGCTCGTAAAATATATTCATTAGCAAAAATGACCTAATTTCACTACTACGTCTTCGATTGTATGATATCCGTTCGTTAACGTTTTAATAGTACTTCGTATAATGTCTTAGTTACATTTACATTGCCTGCAATCAATCAACCTAAAGTATTTTGATTTTTGTGCCCGCTCCGTTTATCTGGTTTCATATTTTGAAACGAAAGCGCAATGCGAAACACACGTTTTTACTCCATAAAACTTCAGCAATTAAGCTTCATTATATGGTCCTGTCACAAAATTTTTCCCCGTTCAGCCCCCCCCCCAAAAAAAAATTAAATTCTAGATCCGCCACTGTGCCCAAGATGTTTCTCTTTAGCCGAACAATAAGTTCAATGCTCTTGAAACAGATGTTGATTGTTGTCCCCCTACACCACCGATAAACTTGATGAAATACTTCGACAATTGTCACAAATTGATGAAAAGAATGAAGTCTACGATTGGCTCAGATATTACGGCACGTTCAAGGGACCAATTCTTGCAGATACAGCCCACTTCTGACGTCCAGCACACTCAAATGATCATGTTTCCTTATGATGAGTTTTCTATCATTTCCTACTAACATTTCATTTGGGCCAAGAGCCAAGAGCTATAATGTTTTAGCTGGGTACCCCACAATCAACGTAATTTAGTATATCGTCTAGCGGTAAAATCAGGCCCTGTCAAACACACTGATACTGAAATGGTTTTGTTACTCGGTTATAATGTCTCGTATAAATTGTTTTCATTTGAAAACAAATTGCTTATTTTGAATTCATCCTAAAAATTTCACAGTTAAAAGAATTAAGAAAAAGGTTTTAAGTAAGCAAATTTTTACCTAACGGTTACCTGTTCGCAATATAGATAATGGAAACTATTCTATTGTGCTCGTTCTTTGAAAGTCAATCTTGAGATTATAGCATTTATTATTCAAGTGGCTTTTATTGAAGTCACAACTTAAATATTTAGAAATAGTTTTTATTTATATGTTTTTGTGTCTCCTTTTACTAATGGTACCTGTGCAGTTAAACTATTCTGACAACGAAACTGTTATGCTCGTTGGTTGAAGTCAATGATACATTAGAATTTCCATTAAATGATTTATGTTGAGAAATTTCAGTTACAACTGAAATTTAACTGATACGGTTAAATGAATCAGGCGCGGATCCAACAGGTCTCCAAGGGGAGGACACTTTTTGAGGATCACCTCTACCTTTGCACTCAAAATAGACTAAATTTTACTTTTTTCTATAAAGATCCCCCTAATGAATTTTATTTTTGAACCCCAGCATGTTTGATCAACAGTATAAGCCAAACTATTTCTGAACCTATGATCGGGATCTGAACCTTGTAACTGTCTTTTAAGAACCCAAATTTTTTAGGGGGTCTGGGGATCCTCCCCTAGAAAATTATAGGGATTTTGACCCTGAATAATTCATTTTTGATCCGCACAGGCGCTTGATGAACGAAAAAAGTTTGGAGAATCTGGGGAAAGTGACACCTTGGGCTAAAAAAGGGGCCAAGAAGGGAAAAGGAAGAGAAAAAAAGGGTAAAAAGAAGAAAAAAAAATAATTATCTTTTTTTAAATGACAAAAAAAAATTCTTGGTCTTTCAAAATCTACTTTCTTTTTTACGCCTTTTCTCTCTTTTTCCCTTCTTTCCCTTTCTTTTTCAGCCCAAGGAGGGGGCATTTTCCGAAGTGCCCCCCATTGAATCCGCGCCTGGTTGAAATTTATTTTGAAATATTAAAAAGCCGTCTTATACCGTTTTGTTACCTGCTAATTAATTATTTTTCTTGCAGGGATAATGACACAATACTCCTATCTCTATAATGAGCTATATGAACTCAATTTTTTGTCAATAATTTGTTTCATGTCAATATTTTTTTTTATATTTTAATGAATACAGGGTGGGCAAAAAGTCAGTACATTTTTGAAAATTAAAAAAAATAGTCTCTTCAATCCCTTCAGTCTTGGGGAATTTTTAAGGCAATAAAAAATTTAGTTCAAAACTATGATAATAGATAGTTTCTATGGAACTTTCAAAAGTGTATCGACTTTTTGCCCACCCATGAATAAAGTTATGGAGTGGTTGGTTGTCCTTCATACACACTCAAATTCATAAAATTAGAAAAAACCTCGGACCGAAAATTTTACAAACAAATAAGAAGTAGCACTGAAAATAAATTCAACAAACATATATTTTTAGAATAAAAAAATGTTCTCTTTTATTAGATAAAAGTTTTATTTTTTAAGAAGCTATAGTCATGTTGTATATGAAATTCAAATTTAAAAAATAATCTGTAAAGATCGTTGCATTTTTTAAGCTTAAAACAGAACTGGAGTTATTCAAGATAAAAAAGAGCTATAAAACTTTTTTTTTTTAATTTTTAAAAAAATCACCAAACAATTCAAATAAATATATTTTTATGTTTATTTCACAGTAAAGAATAGCCCCTAAAAGTGTTAGTGAAATTCACACATGAGGTTGCAGGTTGACACAGGATGATATACAAAATTCATACAAAAAATAAATTATAAACATAATTGAGAAAAATAAGACTTGGATAACACACACTGCATGTTTCTTATTGTTTACAATATCGAAATTAATAATATCTAGTAGCTTTAAAATTCTCGGAGAGATGTGAACGAATGGCCTGGACGTTAAGATCGTGATGCTACGAATCGAAAGGACCTGGGTTCAAAGCCAGCCAACCACTTTTTCAAATTTTGAATTTATATATTAACTTTAAATTATTAAAATAAACCAGAGGTTTCAGGAACGGATGGTACGGTTGGTTAACGCACTGCTATCTGAGGTAGGTGAGAGTCGTTCACAAAACGTTTCGGGTTCGATCCTCGGCAATATGTTCTGTTTTTTTTTTAAATGGTGAAGTATCAACTTCAAATTAATTACAAGACTGTCGCAGCTGCAGGAACGGATGGCTTGGTGGTTAGCACACCAGACTGCCATCCGAAAGGCCCTCAGATCGAATCTGAGCCTTCTCAGCGGGTATAGCACTCGGAAATAAATACTGATTGGTATTTATAAATTTTCCTGCTTAATTCACGGGGGGTCTTAATATTTCTAATTTTCCAACGTTAACTGTAACCGTAACAGTAAAATTAATTGAAAATATTACTATTTTTGATGACTTTTACACTCTTTTTTGTAACATTTCAAGACTTTAACTCTTTTGCCTGCGACGGAAACTGAAAGAATGTAAGAGTCTTAGGAATGAGGACAGTAATAGATTCTCCCATCCACAACCCCCTACCACCAACCCAGGTGTTTCTTTTAACTTAGGATTTTTATCCTAATTTATTAAGTGGTAACAAAATTTCAGTCAGAGTTGATGAAGATGCTCTACTGAATATTTTTTTCTTAATTTAAAAAGTGGTGACTAAAAATCACATCCACTAATGCGAAACCGTTTAACACATTTACTTCTAAACTAATATTTCATAGGTTATGGAAAGAATGCCTGGACTGTTACCTTATAGTATTAACAGAGCCATTCCAAACGCAGGACATAGATAGATCCCGTTACAGAGACATTACTTTTGCTCTACTTAATAATTTTCACTTAATTTAAAAACCGGTGACTAAAAACCATTACCACTAAAATGAAATAATCCAAACCGATTAAGAACAGAGCTCTTAACTTATATTTCACAGGTTATGGAAGGGATGCTTCACTGTTTTCTCTTGTGCAGAGAAACACTTCTCACGCAGGACATTGATCCCGTTACAGAGCTAATATTTATGCTCAACTTAATACTTTTCACTTATTTTAAAAAGCGGTGACTAAAAACCACTATCACTAAAATGAAATAATTCAAACCGATTAAGAACAGAGCTCAAAACTTATATTTCACAGGTTATGGAAGGGATGCTTCACGGTTTTCTCATGTGAAGAGAAACACTTCTCACGCAGGACATTGATCCCGATACAGTGTCAATATTTTTGCTCATCTTAATACTTTTCACTTAATTTAAAAAGCGGTGACTAAAAACCACTACCACTAAAATGAAATAATTCAAACCGATTAAGAACAGAGCTCTAAACTTATATTTCACAGATTATGGAAGGGATGCTTCACTGTTTTCTCTTGTGCAGAGAAACACTTCTCACGCAGGACATTGATCCCGTTACAGAGCCAATATTTATGCTCAACTTAATACTTTTCACTTATTTTAAAAAGCGGTGACTAAAAACCACTATCACTAAAATGAAATAATTCAAACCGATTAAGAACAGAGCTCAAAACTTATATTTCACAGGTTATGGAAGGGATGCTTCACGGTTTTCTCATGTGAAGAGAAACACTTCTCACGCAGGACATAGATCCCGTTACAGAACCAATATTTATGCTCAACTTAATAATTTTCACTTATTTTAAAAAGCGGTGACTAAAAACCACTATCACTAAAATGAAATAATTCAAACCGATTAAGAACAGAGCTCTAAACAAAACTTATATTTCACAGGTTATAAAAGGGATGCTTCACTATTTTCTCTTGTGAAGAGAAACACTTCTCACGCAGGACATAGATCCCGTTACAGTGTCAATATTTTTGCTCAACTTAATACTTTTCACTTAATTTAAAAAGCGGTGACTAAAAACCACTACCATTAAAATGAAATAATTCAAACCGATTAAGAACAGAGCTCAAAACTAATATTTCACAGGTTATGGAAGGGATGCTTCACGGTTTTCTCATGTGAAGAGAAACACTTTTCACGCAGGACATTGATCCCGTTACAGTGTCAATGTTTTTGCTCATCTTAATACTTTTCACTTAATTTAAAAAGCGGTGACTAAAAACCACTACCACTAAAATGAAATAATCCAAACCGATTAAGAACAGAGCTCTAAACTTATATTTCACAGATTATGAATGGGATGCTTCACTGTTTTCTCTTGTGAAGAGAAACACTTCTCACGCAGGACATAGATCCCGTTACAGTGTCAATATTTTTGCTCAACTTAATACTTTTCACTTAATTTAAAAAGCGGTGACTAAAAACCACTACCATTAAAATGAAATAATTCAAACCGATTAAGAACAGAGCTCAAAACTAATATTTCACAGGTTATGGAAGGGATGCTTCACGGTTTTCTCATGTGAAGAGAAACACTTTTCACGCAGGACATTGATCCCGTTACAGTGTCAATGTTTTTGCTCATCTTAATACTTTTCACTTAATTTAAAAAGCGGTGACTAAAAACCACTACCACTAAAATGAAATAATCCAAACCGATTAAGAACAGAGCTCTAAACTTATATTTCACAGATTATGAATGGGATGCTTCACTATTTTCTCTTGTGAAGAGAAACACTTCTCACGCAGGACATAGATCCCGTTACAGTGTCAATATTTTTGCTCAACTTAATACTTTTCACTTAATTTAAAAAGCGGTGACTAAAAACCACTACCATTAAAATGAAATAATTCAAACCGATTAAGAACAGAGCTCAAAACTAATATTTCACAGGTTATGGAAGGGATGCTTCACTATTTTCTCTTGTGAAGAGAAACACTTCTCACGCAGGACATTGATCCCGTTACAGTGTCAATGTTTTTGCTCATCTTAATACTTTTCACTTAATTTAAAAAGCGGTGACTAAAAACCACTACCATTAAAATGAAATAATTCAAACCGATTAAGAACAGAGCTCAAAACTAATATTTCACAGGTTATAAAAGGGATGCTTCACTATTTTCTCTTGTGAAGAGAAACACTTCTCACGCAGGACATAGATCCCGTTACAGTGTCAATATTTTTGCTCAACTTAATACTTTTCACTTAATTTAAAAAGCGGTGACTAAAAACCACTACCATTAAAATGAAATAATTCAAACCGATTAAGAACAGAGCTCAAAACTAATATTTCACAGGTTATGGAAGGGATGCTTCACTATTTTCTCTTGTGAAGAGAAACACTTCTCACGCAGGACATTGATCCCGTTACAGAGTCAATGTTTTTGCTCATCTTAATACTTTTCACTTAATTTAAAAAGCGGTGACTAAAAACCACTACCATTAAAATGAAATAATTCAAACCGATTAAGAACAGAGCTCAAAACTAATATTTCACAGGTTATAAAAGGGATGCTTCACTATTTTCTCTTGTGAAGAGAAACACTTCTCACGCAGGACATAGATCCCGTTACAGTGTCAATATTTTTGCTCAACTTAATACTTTTCACTTAATTTAAAAAGCGGTGACTAAAAACCACTACCATTAAAATGAAATAATTCAAACCGATTAAGAACAGAGCTCAAAACTAATATTTCACAGGTTATGGAAGGGATGCTTCACTGTTTTCTCTTGTGAAGAGAAACACTTCTCCCGCAGGACATAGATCCCGTTACAGAGTCAATATTTTTGCTCAACTTAATACTTTTCACTTAATTTAAAAAGCGGTGACTAAAAACCACTACCACTTAAATGAAAAAATCCAAACCGATTCATGAAACTGACTGATACGGTTACAGTTAAGAGTTCAAGAAAAAATCAATAAAACCCCCCTTGAATAAGCAGGAACTAAATTTATAAATACCCAACTTGTATTTATTTCCGAGTGCTACACCCGCTGAGAAGGCTCAGATTCGATCTGAGGGCGGGCGAACCTACCAAGCTATCCGTTCCTGCAACCGGTCAAGTTTTCTCATTACTAATTTTAAGTTGATACTTTACAATTAAAAAAAAAAAGAATAAATTTCCGATGATCGAACCCGCGAACTTCAGGACAAGATGGCAGTGCGTTAACCAACCATGCCATATATCCCTGCAACTACTGCTTTACGTATGTAATTTAAAGTTAATATACAAATTCGGGAATGGGAAAAATAATAAATATATACCACTCAGTAAATGACGGGGTTCGATCCACGGTTCTTTCGACTCGAAGCATCACTCTCAATCACTGATGCACTAACACACCAAGCCATCCGTTCCTGCAACTGGTCAGTTCTTCTAATTTTAAGTTGGTAAAAAACTGGTTTACCTCAGAAATTTAAATTTAATACATAAATTCAGAAACACCTCACTATTGCTGGCGGGGTTTGATCCTAAGACCCTTCCTACTCTGTTTACCACTAGGCCATTCGATCCCCCCACATACTGATGTGATTTTTAAGACCTACTTTAAGATATTGGCATTGCAATTGATTAATTAATAAGAAACATGTGGTTTGGTTCATATTCTTTTTTCACTTATCTTTTCGATTTGTGTATAGTTTCCTATAACTGGTAACCTGGACCCTGACTTTAACAAAATTCGTACTATTCTATAAAAGATGAATGTCTCAGACTTATGCAATTTAGTCACCACTATCAAAATTATATTTTAAGTTCAGCATCAATTTCATGAAAGGGTTCTATTATTTAGATTTTGTAACTGTATCAATCAATCCAGCATCTTTTCCCTAACTTCATTTAAAATGGTTATTTTTTTTATTATCATCTGTCTCAAATGGTTCAGCAGTAGTGATTGTGACAAAGGATGAAAAACACAAATTTAACCAAAAATTCCTTAAGTCCTCTCTGAAAATTTTTAAATCTTAGCTTGAAAAATCTGGCAAGGCAAGGAGCCTGTCTCCTCTTAAGTATCTATTGGTTGAAACACTTATCTTTAAAATATATAAACCCTAAATAATTTTTTCTATTAGAATGCTTTTTTTTACTTTTTCTTTAACTTTTCTTTTACCAAATCAGTGAATATTTGTCCAAAAAGCAGCTAACTGTATTATTAAAAATATTAAACTGAAGGAAATAATCCAAAACGCAAATCTGTTCGAAATAATTTTTTTTATTTTTTCTTATAAAATATAAAACACATACAAAAAGTTGTTCATCCAATAACACATACAAGCACAAATTTCCAAGCATTTAGCCAACTGAACATAATACACAAAATATATTTCCTGAACACCTCAAAATACACATGCGACACTCAGAGCTTTGGTTTCAAAAATTGTATTAACTCCTATCCTACCACTACTCAGCTAGTTAACCAGTAAAAATCTACTTGAGTATGTATACACAACCTCACTTTTTGTCTAAAACTAATTGGATACCAAAAAAAATACCATAATTAACTGGGCAGCAAAGGAATGATTAAATAAGTTGTGCAATGACAAGTCAATTCAGCAGGGAAATTGAAATCCAAGGGAAACCATCAGAAAATATTAATTCTATGAACAATTCAGTTTTGTAATATAGTTTTAAACACTTAAATATCCTAAAGAGATCATTTTGACTAGTTCTTTCTGATAGAAACTGCAAATCTAGCTGTTTTAAGGTTTCCTTGAAAAAGCTTTTTAACCTGACAAAAACATCAGTTTAACCGAAGTTAAACAGAAAACGGTACAATTAAATCACAGAACAAAATGCCACTGTTTAATGTGAACGTAATTAATGAGTAACTATCTTAATGCAATAATGTTAATACAGAAGTAGGGAAACTGAAGAATGCATTGTTCACACTGCCAAAAAATATATTTGGACAGTATTGTTCCAGAGGTAAAAACTAAATTTGTGTCACAAATACATTCAGAAATTTGAAAAGTGCTATCTAAAAGCTAAGTGCAATTGAAGGTAGTTATGATAAATTCAATAGGAAACATTTTATCAAACAGACCAAGGGAGGCTGTTTACTGCACTTTGTTTCAACTCCAAGAATTTTAACTACACATTTGCACTAAAACCCTTTATTTTCCCAAAACCTATCAAATTAACCATATATTCCCACAAACAATATAAACTTAATACTTAACTGCAACTGAAATTTTAAACTTAATATTTAAACAAACTAAAAGCTCAACTTAAAAATAATTATTAAGTAACACCCAACCAATGCATGAATAAGAATGCTTGAAGTTGAAACAAAGCTAAATTTCAATGTAAGAGGCAGGGACTGTATCATATTCAGGACCCCCTATTGACCTAATAAGTTGAAAAAACCCTATCACACATGGATCCACACAATTCTCCACTTGCATTCATATTACATTTAACAATGAAAATACTTAATTAAACATCTAATGATAAAATTTTATCACATTTGCATTTTAAAAGGATTCCACAAGAGTTTAAATTTTAATCACTGCTTTTAAACTCTGCTTGGTAGAAGGATCATAACCTTTTGAAAGAACAAAACTCATGAAATAGCGAGGGAATATCGAGGGCACATAATGCCCTAGCATTCCATACAGAAGATTTAAGTATATCTAACATAGTTTATAGGAGATGGATAATTAGTAGTTACAAAGAAATGCTGCATTTAAAACTGACACATACTTAAATGTGCTTTTAAAAAGATGACATTTTATCAATAACTAACTCTAAAAGGAAGAATATTGCAACCTATCAAGTTGTCAAACATCATGAAACTAAAATCCTGTACATAAATATAAAGCTCACAAAAACTGAATTATATAGTCATTCATTTCAACTAAACTGACAAATCCAACACAAAATAGCAAATACTGAAATTCACAATATATATTGATAGTGGATTCTGAATATTCTTCCTCTGAGAGTTTAGTTACTTTCAAAAGGATACACAATAGGAGAAAAAGGCACAACTATTCCACACACTGCAAGTCAATAAACCAGTGAAAGCCTAAATTGTGCGTTACAGTTATCACTTGTGGCTTGACGGTACGACAAAGGAAATTTGCTTCGAATTAATAAGGACAAATAATGCTAAGAAATAAAAACTGAAGTCGCAAATGATGGCACATTAATAAGAGAAAATTATTTCCTTCATTAGACAAACCTATGCAAAGGCTGCATAGATAGCTCATTTAATCGTCAAGCCGATTTGGTTTACACGAGTTGCAGCTGTGGCCAAGTTGATACAAGAAAATAAAAAAAGACCCTTAGCATCCGGGCCTCATAAAAAGAAAAGATTTACCTATCACAGACTGTTACTAAATGTGATGTACAGTGGTGCCATCCAGCAGCGACCACAGGTACTAAGCATCAACAGAGAGCAGCTATCTCTCATTGCCTGACGCACCCCAGTGCCAATTTCAAAAATTCTATTCACCTATCGGAAAAGATGGCTGTATCGCCTGCCTCGTCTTAATATAAAGTAGGGAAATTTTAGATTTTTAAATCAATGTTTAGGAGATGAAGTTAGCTGAAAATCACGAGTTAAATTAAAAAATTCTAACACCTAAAAGTACATAGCAGGGATTTTACATAAAGTTAATAATGGTACAGCCATGACTGTATACAACTGGTCTATTACTTCTCACAACAGGTGCTTTACTAAGTCAAAATCCTCCCCAGAGAACATTAGCCTCTCGCGAAAGACGACCCTACTCAGAAAAGGGGGTGCGCAGACTGAAAAGATTAACAAGTTGCTGCCATTAAATACATGAACTACGAACTCAAAAGAAAAGTCCAATGTGTTCAGTGACTGGAGGACCGATAAAGCTTCTTTTTGTCCAATAAGAAGTGACTGCTTATCACCAGACTGGACCTCTTGCCCAAGCTCTTGGCTAGTTTGTCAGGCAAAAGGTGCCTCAAGCTCCAGAAATTGTTATTGTCCTGGAAAAGTGTCAAATGGATCTCGAAGGTTGCCACTGTGTTAGGATCACATTTCACAAGGCCCACACGACGCCGTTCTAATTTCTTAGCGTCCTGCAACAAAAACAACTCATTAGCACCAGGAGAACATTAATGACAACAATTCATTAAAGTACATCTTATATTTAACTGGTACTCTTCCTATTTAACTATGCAGAAATGAACTTAATACATATTCTCATTAAACTTAATTTGTAATCTTAGTCATAGATATTTAAAGAATATGTATCCATTCAACTTCAAATTTAGCTTAATCACCTAATCACCTAAAAATAGAATCGTTAGTTTCAGTAACCTGGATTTTCAGAAAGTGAACCGAAAAAACTTCTCACCCATTACTGACAATTCATTATTGCAAAAAATCTGTTGTTTTACTACGAGTAAGTGTCTGATCATTTGTACCCATATCAAATTAGTTAAACTATCACAAGCAAAAAAGTGTAGACTTCCTGTTATTACTTTCAAGATATAAGGATGGTTTTTGTACATCATTTCAGTCGTAATTAATTTAATTCCAATACTTCTTTATTTTAATATTATTAATAATTTGGTTATTGCATATTATCTCATCAACCACGGTCGCAAAGGCGGATCCAGACCAGATTTTCGGGGGGGCCATGAGGGTATTACATTCGAAATTTTCAGAGCCTCAGAATTTTTTTTGAAGAGTGCTTGCTTTTAAGCAGCTTTTTAGGGGTTTATAGTAACTTAGAGGATATCCAGGGCCCGTGCCATTGTTTTAGAAAGTGGGGGGGGGATGAAACCTTTTTGTAGGGGCATAACAATACTTAAGTTTCGCGAGGTGTTTGGCTCCCAATTTTCCGAGTATAACATAAATAAAATGCGAAACTTTGTTAAAGTTAAAAAGATTTAATCAGGTAATACTAGCTCGAAAGCAAAAGGGGGGTCTGGGGGTCCGCCCCCATAAAATTTTTGAAATTTGGCTACAAATAGTAAGTTTTTTTACTTAATTTTTGTACATTTGGTACCCATTGGATAACACCTAAAGAGGGCAACTTTCTTGTACTCCTAAAAGGAGGAGAGAAATAAGTTCTAGAAGAAAACAGTAAATAAGTAACCATGAGAAATTGATAGGGGGTCTGGGGGTAACCCCCGAGAAAAATTTTGAAACTTTGCCTCCAAAAATAAAGTTTCAGCTCATTTATAAAGCATGTAAACCACAGAATTTTCAAGGATGAAATTATAAATAGATGCCAAATTTTGAAAAGGGCTGGGGGTCCTCTCCCAGAAAATTTTTGCAAATGCGCCCTTTTAAACTATAGTATTCATCTATTTTAAAACTTCCCAAAAGAGAACAGCTTCTTTTAAGCGGAAGAATTTTCAAGGAAAAAACACTCTAAAACAGATGTCACATGTCAAAATATTAAAGGGGGGATTGGGGGTTCTCCCCCAGAAAATTTTTGAATTTTAGCATTAAGAAAGTGTTTTTTAAGCTATTTGTTAGGGTTTCTCGGGGGAGGCCATGGCCCCCCCTCTGGATCCGCCACTGCACGGTCGATGGACTTAGGGTAGTACATTTTCATTTCTGGATAATACGGAAATACCATAACAGGAGTCTGTCCAGACTTTTTGTAAAGGGTTCTGATTTTGTAAAAATTATGAAAATCTACACATAATTTTGTTAATTTGAAGTTCGCATTAAATTAGTTATTTTCAGCCAGGAGCTCGTTCCTATGAATTTGAGAAAATAGGGTCCCATATTTTTAGTGACTAGCTCAGTGGGAAAGGCAAAAGCAAAACTTTTTGTAAAGTGTCCGTTTCAAGGATAATATACTTTTACGAAGGGTCAGAAAATGGACCCAAATTTTTTCTTAACAAACCCTGCATAATTCCCGATATAATTTCTTAAAACTCACCTGAATATGAATATAGATTAGACATCCCCTCAGGCCGCAAGGTTCAAACTCCGAGGACGTTAGGACCTGGTCTGCAATCCTCCAGATGAGGTCGTGGGGTAGCAACACCTCGCCACAGTGCAGGTGAAGAAGCTTGGCTTCCTTTAGCACTTGTTCCAAGGACTCTACCAAAGCTCGACATGCTAGAACCCTCTCAGAGGGCTCATTGTCCGAAAAACACATAACACCTGAAAGAGAAGGATATGTTTAATGTCTTGTTCATTTGTAATAAATTTATCAGGGAAAAGAAAGTTATTAAAACAGCAGTGCATCTACAGGTTTGCTCCTTTTCAGTGTTTGCTTTAATTGCAGTTAAAAAAGTCACCAAAACTGAATTCCTTGACTAAATGTAAAATTAAAACTGAGTGGAAAAGGAAAGTGATTGAACTGTTACTGTATCTAACATAAGTAGTTGCAAAAGCTTTTGCACCCATAAAGAATTAAATTTTCTGTTGGTGTATGAAATTATAAGAGAATTGGGAAAATAAAAGCCCAATCAGAAGTAAATCATTCCATGAAAGGAAACTTCACTTTATTTTTTACTTCTAATTTGAAATTTTTAAAATAAAAAAAAAACTGCACAAAAATGACAATTCCAAGATTCTTAGCCATTATAAAATATATTACAACATTCACTTTATAATCTACATTACCTTAAAACCTTTGGAAATTTTAAATATCAATCGCAAAAAGAATTTACATCAAAATTAAGTAATTTATAATTATCAACATAATAATAAGCAACAAATTTATTTATCTCACCCACTCAACATATTTTTCTTTGATAAATGTTAATTATGAACCCTATTACAGTGATTGATATCCAGAGAATGGGACTGCTCATAACAAAATCCCATTAACTGAGAATTAATCCTAGCAACAAATCAATGAGACCCCAAAGCACAAATCATGTGGCAGTAGTAATTGTCAACAACTCTATTCATCCGTTATCTTCATAAAAAAAGGATACAGAAACTGCTTCTAACCAGTTAACAAGAGGAACAGCAGAAAACAGCAGCTCCAAAGAGCAACCTTGGAATGGGACAGAAGGCCAAATAAAAATGCATCGCTGCTATTAATAATGCTGAGCTTTAATACGCAGCGGAAAAGAATTAAAATAAGAAAAAAAATTGTTTTGCTCGGCCTGCCATCCAGTTACGGCCGGTTCATCCTCCAATCCAATCGACATACAAGTGACAAACTCCAGATAATGTGACAGTCGGGAGGCTATCTATTTTCTTTAGATCTGATTCGGATCGGCGATGAAAGGTTTGAAAACGTTCGATAGCTAAATAAAAAAAGTTGGGGTAATATTTGCATAGGAATTATCTCCGCTGACCGGGGCGAAACCGAATTCGATCGCTACGTCAACAGTGATGATAACAACGTTCCAATTCACGTAAGGCACGAGTTGCAACAAGTTTGTTATTTTATTTTTAAGAAAAAGAAAACGCCGGTTCGAGTACCTCTTGATATTGTGCAGATAATGCACGGCGATATCCTTCTAATGAGTGTTTTGTTTTTTGAAAAGAGCCGAGAACTAAAGACTGAGGGAAAGTTCAACATTCCGCACATTACCTTACCGAAAGAATTACTTTACTAATAAAAAATAGAGCCAGGAATAATTCAAATAGATTAAAAATAGCGATATTTTAAATATAAGCACGGGTATTAAATCACGAGATTCATTGTATCAAAGTTAACTCTCAGCTACACTTATTTGAAACAGATAGCGGAATTAATTTTAATAACTACTGTCCGAAAAAATATTTGATATCGGCTAATTTGAATACAAATTATGTTTCAATTAAACATTTCCCTAAGTTAAAAACTTATAGAATAGGTTCATCTTATTAAATATTCGGTCTTTTTTCAAAACTTTACAACTGAAGATACATTCTCAAGATTTTTCTTGAACCCGACTTGCACGGTCACGCTCGCACCGGCTCGCGCATGCGCAGAGCCGGCAGAAATCACCCGATTCTCTCGCACCAACCGAAAAAGAGTTTCAGAATGCTCCCTCACCGAAAGTTAATTTAAAAGCGCTCATACACATGCAAATCTCGTAGCTGACTTTGTAACTCTTTAACCACCGGAAACTAGTCTTTCAGTCCAATCTCACGCAGGCGTCGAAGAATAAAAGAGTTAGATTTGGGTCAACAAACAATACATTATTCACAGCAAGCGGCGTCGGCTAGTAAAATCAGGAAATAAAAATATTACCGGCTCCCTTAACAATAAAGGAAAATAAAAGGCCGGTGCACAGTATGCAACACAAGTAATTGCAAGCATTTTTTTTCTTCTTTTAGATTGCTCGGCTACTCCACACGATTTGGGTCGCTTAACCAATCCAAGAGGTACTTGCTCTATCTTCAAAAACTAATAAACAAATTCTACTGGGAGAAGGGAACTTTTAAAATTTTCACGGGATATCAGGTAAACTGAAATCGGACATGTCATTGACTCCCGTATCCACGTAGCTTAGACAGAGTCGGTAGGCAAGTTTAACTCGCCGCTTAGCAACAAGGCGCACACGTCATACGATTCGATAAATAAAATTTAAATTATTCCAATTTTAATACACAAGGAGTTTAAATAAATTGATTTAAACCAAATTTTAAAGAAGCTTCAAATGCATCAGCCAAGTTATACAATGGAGAACAAATTTTTAAAAGGACGTCTTCTGAGATAAATTAATATTTCGTTAAGATTGTTCATAGTGGTGATTTTTCAATGAAAATTCAAGAGCTAAAACTAAGCAGTTCAGGAAAACTCAGTACAAACAGTGACAATCAAATAAATTTTTAGAGATTGCTTTTACACTAAACACTTTCAAATTTAAAAATTATGGAACATTCTTAACACTTCCTATCAATTTAAATGCACATAAATAAGAATCACTTCAGAAACTAAAAGCAGAGATTTCTATCAACTCAGTTAAATTAACTAAAAGAACTAGAACTAATAGGGATCTAGAACACAAATTTAGCAGATTATGTCACATCATTTTAATTAGAATGAAATGAACCTGGTTTTGAAAGACTGCAATCTATTTCAATTGGTAATAACAATAAGCAATTATGGCTATTCAAAGACAAGCTTTACATATATTTTTCTCTGTCAACAAGATCCAAGAAACTATTATGATACATATTCAGATACTTTTTAAATAGAGATCATGCAATGAGCAATACATCAACTTTGAGTATTATGAGTCAACTCAGCTAGAAGTTTTTTCTCCCTTCACCTAACCAATTCAGGTCTACTTAAACTTAATGCGAAAAATTTAACTAAATCACACATTTGAATCAGAATCACATGCATTCAATTTCTATATTTTAATTCGGAAAGGGTTAGAATGATTCCCATTGATTTCCAGATGCATCAATCAAAAATCGATGACAAGTTTTAGGTAAATAATAGGTGACTTACCGTTCATATTACTTTTTAAAGCCTCTATATTATCACTGTCTTGAGCATGTAGAGGCCTGCTCCAGACCACCGGTAAATTGGAGTTGGGAACTTTCATATTTTGACTTTCGTTCCACTGAGAAAGGATAATTTCTCCGAATTTGTCGAAAACGCGATTAAGAGGTAGGCTAGATGACTTAGCAGAACAAGTACTATTCCAACTCATAACTTTAGGATGATGACATTCGGATAGATGAGAAATCAAGGTTTAATAAAACATCACAGTTTGAAGATGGGATATTTCCAATACACCGGTGAAGAGAATCTCTCTTTCTAGGTCCGATGCTTAGCACCCGTATCCGCACTACCTTTCTGCTGCCGAGACCGAAACCGAATGACAGCTGAGGCAGAGGGGTTGCTTGGTTAAAAGGATCGGTATAGAGCCAAACGAGAGCAGTCCGTTCCTGCTTTCTCGCCAAGCTTGGCGAATATCAGAAACTTGCTCCTGCCGGTTCTTGTCGCTCCTCAATTTATCCAATGCAGGAAATCCTTTGTTTAAGGTTATGATTAAAAATATTTCTTATATTTTTATCCTTTTCTTTGTCTGGGAAAAAATTTTACTATCAGCATTCAGATGATGATTTACATTTTTTCGTTACTCTGTAGGTAAATTGAAAACAAATAAGAATTTGAGTTTGAGACTTTTCAGGTATTGAATTTATTTCGTGAAGGGAATTAAGTGCTTTAAAAATTCCTTTTTTCACTGTTTCAGTTTCATCGGGGTACGATTATAATTATTTGAATTTAAATATATTTAAATTCGAATAATACAATAAAATTACACATCACACTTTCCTAAATTAGGCACTCAAATTTAATTTCTATTCTAAAAAATTCATTCTAAAGCAAACTTAGGGATTTATCCAGAAATTTCTCATGTCTTATCTCTTTTTCCCAAGTTTATTTTTTCACAAGGGGAGGGGTATGGAGCAGCAGTACCCCCTAGAGTTCAACCAATTTCTAGACTTTTTCTTTTTTTATTTCTAGATTTTATCTTATTTTATCATAGTTTCTAGATTTTATTAAAACTCCAAATTCTTCTTAATCTCCTAATTTTCATGAAAATAATGCTTCAAATAAAGAGTTTAACTTAAAAATCGAAAAAAAAACCGTAGTGTTCATTATTAAAAATATAGAATTTTATGGTCCTGCAAACTTTTTGGAACACTGCCCACCCAGACAAAAATCCTACAGTTGTACTGTTGTTTTATAATGTAAAATTGAACAGTTCAAATTAATAAGTTAAAATTAATTTCTAATGAAACGCTCCCCAACTATTTCATATCAAAGCTTTTACCTATTTTTCATCAAAGTCTGACATTAAATTAAAATTTCGATGCAAACTTCACGTTTAATTCATCGAAAACCTCCAGCGAAAACGCCGGTATACCTGTATTCCCAAACCTGCGTTCAAAACCGCTCCCCTATTTCAATCATCAAAAAGAGCGATGAAAAGCCAAAAAAAACAACCCCAAAGCGGTAGAAACAGCTGATTGAGGAACAGGAATCGAGATTGGATGCACAATCTTCCAATGAGCTGAGCGGGTGGTGGTCTTGCTGCTAACCAATGGAAGCTCACTGCTCGCCATAGCAACAGAGAACGCTCTGCTTGAAGGGTGCACTGAAGGTCACACGTGTGTTCTCCGGGACTGAAGTGATCGAAGGATGGCAAGGCCACAACCGGCAGTTTATCGCTTTTTCTCTTTAGGTTTACCGCGCCAAGAAATATCCATCCCGAGTTGCATCATCGTGATTCGAAACAGAAAAGGTTTCTTTCGTCATCTTCACCGTGCGGATGCCGGCGAAAAACTTACGATAATTTATATACATTTTTTGGGGGTTTCGCTCGTTCTCCATTAAAACAATTAGGATTTTTGGCAGAGAAGATTAAGTTTTTTTAATGTAAGATCAAGTATTGTATTGGAAATTAATTTAACTAGATTTATTTTAAAGAGCTAATACATTTTATCATTAAGGTCAAATAAACAAATTAGCAATATTGGTATTTAAGGACCATGCTCAATTATTAAATTGGGTTTTTCGGCAAATGTAATATTTTTACTCAGAGCAAACTCGTAACATCTAATAATGGGTTCTAATGTAATTCTAGTTTTCTTTTAAGTACAAACGTATGCCAGTAAAGGTGATTTAAAATGTATTATATTTAATTTTTGATTGAAAAATGTTTTTTTGGTTAGGTAATGGCAATTATTAACTTCGACACTACACTTTAATTTTATTAGAAACTCAAAGTCTTTGGCCTTATAAATGTTACTGCTTTTATCAATTAATTCAGCGTGTAATTTTTTCTAGGAAGTGTTAAATATCAAAGTGAAGAACTTAAAACACCTAAACGTTTTCAAATCTAAAAGTACATTTTTCCATCAATGTTTTAATAATGTTAGATGTTATTTTGCTTTTATCTTAAACACTTACCTAATTTTTTAAATTTTATTACTTTATCAAGACCAGCAAGAACAAGTTTACTTACAGATTACGCACCTACACTATGGAACTTTTTCTTATGTCCTTGATATCGTAAAAACAAAGTAAATATGTTACAAAATAACCTTGATAGAAGTAAATAAGGTTCTCAAGGGTTCTCAAAATTATCAGTTGAAAACTAAAAGAAACGTGGATAGATTAAGTGATGTAAAATGTTCTGTCATTCATAGTAACATTAGCACGGAACTTAAATATTAGAACTTATAAGATGAAAATTTTCACAGTCATTAATAGGAGTAATTTTAAAACTTTATTGATTTCTTCAAGGATATTCAAACAGCAGGGGTTTTCAAGGCCTTTATTCCTGCCCGCAGACTTCTATTCTGTGTTAAATAATTAAATTTCAAAGAATTAATTATTCTAAGATATTCTCTTAACACTTTCTTTAATTTAAGATTTTTTTCTCCAAAAAGTCACCTTTACATTTATCTTTTTGAAATTTAAAATTGCCAATAAAATCAATCAGAATTTATCACTTTTTGAAGTATTGAATTTCTAATGAGTATATTAGATTGATGCAATTAAACATAAAACAAAAACTATAGATAGAAAACTGAATCAGTCCAATTGGTTAATTCAAAATTATGAAGTCATTATTATACCGTAGAATTTTTTTCTACTATTTTTATTTCGTTACAAATTTTTGAGGAACCCTAAGTAATAATAATATAATGTATTATACAAGTAAAATAATGCAATTAAACTTAAGTAAGAATATTTAACATGAAAATATATGTTTTTTTAATCTCCTTGGTAAGTTAAATTTTTTCACAATTTAAGTTTCGGTTTTACAAAGAAATCTACTTTTTGATAAAATTTTTAACAGGTGTAATTTGTTTCAAGAATTGTTTTAAAACACTAAAACATTCACGAAATTATTGTCTGCATGGTATTTGATGATCATTGAAAGTCGTAAATATAATCGTCTCTCTATTCGGGCTTTCTTACTCTTAATCCTTTTTTTCTCATTTTCCAGAATATTTAAAATTACAGATTTTGGAAGAAAAAAACTAGTATTTTTAAAATTATCGAAATAATGGATGGTAGTGTTACAGAAGCAGAGGCACAGCCCGAATTCCTTTTTCTAGTAGAGGCCAGGCCAGCGCTAAGTTTTGATCTTTTAAACTTTTTAAACTACCACCTCTAAATTAATTCACTAATTAGTTAATTTTGAACCATAATAAATAATTATCATGAGAGACCGGTCCCGTTAAGCCACTTAAGGAAAACAATTATTTCGGTTCGCTATGTATGAAAAAAAAAATTATTGCAGGACGTGCTTTGGCCTGTCTCTTTGTGATATCAAAAAAATGCTCTCCTCTCCAACCTCTTCTCGAGCGGATCTTTGGCGCATTTCAAAAGGAGTCCATGGCGAAAAACTGCCAGTAACCCTGCCAAAGGACCGGTCTCGTCGCTAGGCAACAGACGCGATGAACAGTCCCCTACTACTTTTTCTTTATGAATTTGTTTCTTTTTAAAAGGCGCTTTTTTATTTGCATTTGTTATTCCCCCTTCTTTTCCTACCTTTTCTTCGTTTTTTAGTGCCATTGTTAGACAATAGATTAGAAAGATCTATAATTTACTGCTAAGCTATTATTAAGTAAAGTCAAATGCTTTGTACTGAAACATATCAAACAAGTGATTGATGGACTATTTATTGATGGCTTACCGAATAAATAATGAGTAAAAATTTTCGCTTATATACATCACCGGTGTAAATTGTGACACTTTTTCTAAGTTTGAACTTGAATGCTGGGGAATTATTTTCCTTGCATGAAAAATGCTTTAGCTACTCAAGAGATTAACTAACAAGGGGTTTTTTAAGTGTAAATTACACAATCTACTCTACACTCCTCATTGCCATTTTTTTTTGTTCTTATTATTTTCCCCTTTCCTAGGCAAAGAAGGTATATAAAGAATTAATTTAAGAGATAAAACTTTTTATAACGGGAGTGCAGTTCAGGTTCTGTCATGTTTTCTCCACCTATAAATTCAAATTAAAAACGGAAATAATGTTTTGACAAATTCTTTTTATTATAAAATTTTGCAAGGAATTTTCAAAATGAAAGTTATTTGATTTTTATATGATATTATGATAGGATTTTTATTAGAAAAATTCCTATTGGTTACTAATACTCCATTGTTATTTTTAATGTAAATCATTGAGAATTGACAAAAACATGTAAAATTAGGGGGGGGGGTTGTAGAAAAAAAGTTGGTGTTTAAAGTAAATCTGGAGCTTTCTTTATTATTGTTTTGAGAATGCAACTTAAGTTCACCCTCTGAAATGCCGGACCCTTATCGTCATTTTTTTCTAACTTAATTCCCTCATTTCTTTTTCAAGATTTTTTTAAGGGGAGTGCAGTTTAGGTTCTGTTTAAAATAAAGGTTTGGTTAAATTTTTTCAATTGAATCTTTTGTCGAGTTTGCGATTACCTGCTAATGTAATCTCATGACCGTAAATGGCCAATAGTAAAAGATTCATGTCAAAAACAGAATGTAAGTTAATTCACTAAAGATTGTTAGTCCTACCTGATAAATCTATTATTCCGTGGATGTAGCTCTGCTAAACTTATCCTCCTATTGACTTTTCAAGTTGAAAATAGTTTTTATTTTTTAAATTATACCAAAATTCAATTCTACCAAATTTCAGAAGAATCGATATAAATCTTCCAATTCTCCCACCGTTACATTACTCCAACAATCCCCCATATCTGATTCCTAGAGTTGATTTAGAAGTTCGATCCACAGCCATTCGATTATCTTCCCCGCGGAGAAGCGACACTGATACGAGCTGTTGAGCAGCCTAAGTCCCGAATTTGCATAAGATCGAGTGGATAATTTTCTCCAGGAAGCCATCCATGCTGTCCCCCAATGATACGTGACAATTGAAGACGTCAAGGAGTCATTGTCTGTGACGCATTCGTAAAATAAAATTGACCGAGTGGTGGACACAAGTCGAATCGGGGCAACTCGCGTATGTGATTTATTTAGACAGCCGTCTGCATAGGATAATCTTAGAAAGTGATGTTCAATCACGAATTCGAACCTCATGGAACTAATCGAGAGAGAGAGAGAGGGCCAAAGACCGGAATGGCAGATGCTAAGATTCGAAAATGAAATATTTTCTAAGCTGCGCAAAATATTCGAATTATCTGAAGAAGTCACAACTGACAATATACCTGTGAGTCTAACAACAGCTGTAGAATAAAAAATATTCGATAATATAAAACAATCACTCTTTTCTTGTAACTATTTTTTATATCAAAATATTCTAACTAGTTTTAAAATATTTTACATACCTATGTAGTGTAGAGTATACTTTTACATAAAAGAAGTTAAGGATGAGTTTAAAGAAGTTATCAATCCCGCTAAAAAAACAAGCTGATTTGGGTGCCAATTTAATTAGGAATATTGCAAATCTACCGATTAAAATATACAGTTCTCTATTGATAACACATAACAATAAAAATTTGGAAATATTTCAATATTTGGCGTACAAAATACTTTGGCAATTTTTTACTGAGTGGGCTAGGCTGTCTCCACCTTACTGATAGTTTTTCCATATATTAAGATTATGTAAGAAGTCTTAATTTTAAGAAATTTTAATTATGTTTAATTAAGATTCTGAATAAAGAAACGTCCTATTAATTTCAGCTATTTTAAATTACATTAAAAGAGGACTAAACTGTTTCATATAGAATATTTTTATCAAGACAGTTATTTAAATCAATACAGTGAAAAAATTACAGTGAACAGGCTCGTTGAATAATGGTTGTAAATTACGAACATTCCATTTTTTTCAAAAGGTGTGACAGTAATATATTAATATTATTAAAATATTTAAAGTACTTGGGCAAAGAAGGCTTTAGCAATCTCATGAATCGGATAACATTAATTGAGATACTTTGTTAAAATAAATAAAGTATGTAATCATCAAGTACAGATATTCCAATTCGTGAGAGGTTTTATAGTTCAGGTCGTTTGCATATTACATCAAGTATATTTACCAGTCTTTCAAATTATTAAACTGAAATATTTTCGTATAGGAATATTTTCTTCCCACCTCTCAAAGATAGAAACTTCCCCAAAACTAAAGGAAATTTAAGGAAACTAAAGGCGTGTGATTCCACCCAAACTTTGTTGTTTGTTCCAAGTTCTTATTAAAGTTGAATGGAAAAAAAGTTCTTGCTTGAAGTGGACATGTCTAGACTTGAATGATGATCCAGTCGATACCTCTTGACTTGGCTCTCAAAAGAGTCAAGTTGACTCCAATACCAATCAAGGTTTAAGTTTGTTCCCATAACTATTTGAAAATATTTACTATTCCCCATACCATATACTATTTTTTAGAAAATAAATAATAACCACGAGAAAACTAATTTTTAAAAACTAAACTGTTTTTATCTAAATGTTTTAGAAATAAATTTCATAATCTTTTTACTTAAGTGCCTTCGTTGTATAAGAGATATCACAAATTATGACTTTATTCAAGAGGAGTTTTTATCTTTTTTGCTCAGATCATAAATGTGAGAAAAGAAGATAACCAACAAAAGAAATACTAATAAGAAAAGACAATACGCCACGAAGGATTAAATACTATGTAGTAGACGTTAAATGGTCAATTAAAAAAATTCACGGTACAAGGGATATAGAACATGTGAAGATAAATCTTTACATGTATTTAGAAATTTTAATGCTCCACGACCAGTTCTTTCGTAACTTAACTTCCTCTCAAAGGTTTAATTTAGAATTCTTTTTTACAACCCACTTCATGCATGAAAAGAATTAATTCCTCATTCTAAATTGTAAAGAGAGTGTGAGGACATTTGACAACTAGAGACTTGTAGAACAACATTTAGCTAATGACATCGCATGTTGGTCAACTCATCAATCTGTTATTACTTTCAGAATCTTATCAGTTTTTTGCATGAGGATCGTACAATTTTCGCACTTATTGCTTTTGAAAAAATAATTTTTACTAATCTAATATATTATTTAAAATATCGAACTTTCTTAGAAGAAACAAACGTGTGAGAGGAAAAGAACCGTTTGAAACTTAGATTTTCAAAGGGGAAAAACTTCATAGGTTTTCAGAGAAAAAATTCAGTTTTTTGAAACAAAATAAACATACAGAAAGAGGGGCAAATAACACATAAAACCAGAACAAGAAAGCGCTTAAAAATTAACGTAAGAAGAATAAAGAAAATTGATTTCAATTAAAATTGTAACACTTCAGTCTACCTTTTTTGCGTTATATACTACATTTGAAGTTGTCACACACTCTCAATTTTATGGAAACATTTGGTTATAAAAAATATATTAGTATTATTGAAAATTTTTCAGACTTGAAGAACACATAGTAACAAAAGAGAGAAGTGTCAAAATTTACCAACCAATGACGAACAAAGCTTTGGAAGTTATGCTATCTTATAATGAATGACAAAGCACTATTTAAAAAACAAGTGAAAAAATGCTAGATTATTTCAAACATTCAAATATAGTTTACATATGCAGAGTTGTATGTATTACTAAATTGCATAACGTCTTTTAGCAAATTATAAATTCCAAACTTTAATTTTACAAGCATAAAGTCAAATTCGAAATGAAAAACTAATAAATGATGCAACAAGAAAATGTTACATGTAATCCCCTAAATTAGAAATGTATTATTAATAACTTACCGTTTAATCTGCTATAAAATATCGCCTGGCAAGCAAAAAAAATATGAAAATTACAAAATGTCCCAAACGCTTGGCGAGGAGGAACAAACAGATAGCACGCGCAGGCATCCAAAAATAAATGAAGGTCCAAATTTAGGGGATTTTGTTCACGTCTAGGAATTTAGATTAGATATGTGTTTGGATAACTTTGACTTCATATTGACGATGAGCCACACACAGATTGTATGTTACCACAGCTTTGGTGGCAGAGCCACACTTCCGCAGATAGTATAATCTGGGGTTACTCCAGCAACAAATACAGAAGATAAATTATATCTTTCATTTATCTCGGTTAACTAACATATCCACAATTGACATACAGCTAATTGATTAACAAATTAAACAAAAGATAGCCTCAAATCAAATTTAAACTTGAGCCCATTCAGGTGAGAGATCCTGCGGATGGTACGATAAATACCTTAGGGCGGCAAGCTGTCACTGTCACTGATAGCTCTGGAAACATCCTTTACCAACTAGAATTTAATTTACAAGGATTATCCTTTTCTTCACAATTTTCCCCTTCCAAAAGCAATTTTTTAATTTTATTTTGTTAATATAGTAAAAACAATAAACTACATAATTTCTTAATTAAGTAATGCAATTTTAACTAGTTTGATATTATATTAAGATGCTTCGTTTTATATCAGCCATGCAATAGCGAAGAAAAGTAAGAAAGAAACATATTTGGAAACATAGGGTATTTTTTTTTCTCTTTTCATGTTCAAAAATGCAACATTGAATTTTAGACACATTCTATGGTTATAGTGTACCAAAGAAGATCCTTCTGACTTTACCTCCACAACTACGCTTATAAAAGGAAAATTTATGAAAAAATTAGTAAAATAAATTTCTTTCTTCTTAACTTTAAATTTCTTTCATAACAATGTAAATCAAATCTTTGAAATAAATAACATTTCAATTGTAGATACTGAAAAATCCCTTGGAGATGCCGCCTGAGGAGTCATTGACCATGACCACACGGGGATTTCGCAACAACCGGTCACAAGTCATCGAGCCCTTCCTAGTCACCGGGGGTCAGTTTACCGAACCGCCCCTAGCGCAGCAGGGAGAGGGGGAAGACACAGCCGGGGTCGGATTTCCTCAGCTGGTCACGCACACCCCTTTTCAATGATGGGTCATTTGCGGAAGGAAAGGATACATTGTGGTGACCGCTCCCCTATATTGATAGAGATGAATGGACTCGTCCAATTTGTAGTGATGATTTGGGGATGATTCAAGACGATTGGGGGGGGGGTGGAGTCATCTTGGGGACGAGGTGTTTGTTGGAGTGGAGAGAAGTCAATTTTTATGATATTAAAGACATTGTAATTGAAAAGTTGAGTGCTTATGTTTTATATGTGCTCTTTGGAAAAATTTAATTAGCATCTGCTGTTACATTTGAATAGATAGAGAGTAAATTTTTCCAAATAAAAAAGTGGCAATGTGCAAAAGAATAAACAAAACTTGATATCCCTAGGCCTAGAAAATAACTTAACATGATGATAATTAATAATATCTCTATCTACCACACAAAGCTTTCTTTAAAAATATCTATAGCATGCTTTAAAAAAAATATTGAGTAGGTTATAAATTTTAAACTACACGCATATTTTTCATTTGAAATTTTTGATGCAGTTTTACAATAGAGAATACTAGAGTAGAGAAAAACCGGTGATCATTTCCCCCAATAAATATCATCAACTTATGTCAGACGCGAAAAAAAGGGAAAAAAATTCAATTTTATAGAAGCACGCCAGGAAACCCATTGCGCACGACGTTGTAGGAATCACCTTTGATTGACTTGGATTATTCCAAAATGGCTTCTAGAACATTGGGCAATCCGTCTGGTTTTTTAATAGTTCCACCATTGGAATAATAACCAATCGCCCTTAAAGTTCGGAGACATAAAAAAAAGACGATTGCCCCATCTATTGTGATGCAATTGAAGAGAAGAAAGGCGAGTGCCCATAAAACGAGCTGATTGACACTCTTACAATTCTGACCGCCCAATATTTTTTGTAGTTTTTTAAGGCAATTTCGGGCGGTGTAGGATAGAAGGGGTTTTAAGGCTATCGAATCAAACTTCTTTTCGTCAGCTATCATTTGGATGAGATATGCTTTGGGTTTTTTTATTGAGAGAAAATTTATAGACGTGTCTGATGCACACATGTTTAAGGTTATTAAAATCGTGTATTGATGCGTTTTATTCCTTTTCTCGTGTTTCGTAAGGCAAGGTGAGGTTTTGGAAAAGCTGGGAAGGGTTTTAGGGCAGTAGGTAAACACCTGTAGATTTTCCAAGTATGAAAAACATCGAAAAAAAAATTGGAATCAATTTGGTTATTCCCAGAGATATTTTTAACTCCTCTGAGAGAGTATTTCACTCCTTGAAAATCGGAATTACTCTTTAAAAAACTAGACAGGAGTATTTTCACTCTTTGAATTTTTCACAAAGGTTTAGCTTCTTAAACCTTCAGCCACGGCATCCTAATTATCATACTCTTTAATTGTGTTTTCATACAGCCATAGTAATTTATTTTCATTTGTTGCTCTGATGCTTAGGGAGTTTGATTGATTGAAACCCAAAATAGCATCCTCATTTTTTTTTTAAATTTCATTTTGTCCATTAAAAAGTAAGCGTTTTTACAAGAAATTTTGTCTGTATAAGTAGTTTAAGCTATTTCCGTATTTCACTCCTCATAATTGAATTTCACTCCTTCTAAAAAAGTCAAGGAGTATTTTTACTCCTCCAAAAAAATCATAGGAATAACACTGGTTATTCCGTATTTAGCCAGTCTGAATCCGAAAATGTATAGTTAAAGCCCATTAACTGTGCCGGGCAGTCGACGGGCTAATACGTTTGAACCAAAAGTTTTTCATCCAAAAACAGTCTGAAAATAAATTAAAAGAGTATCAAGATTTCATTTAGTGTTTTCCTCGTTTGCCTTACTTTTGCTGTAATTTGGTATACCAAAGAATAATTTTGCCAAGAGATTTCACATTCTGTGACATACAAGATAAAAAAGGAATATTTTTTTCCCATAAAAATGAAAAGTGAAACTCTGATTAAGATAAATGTTATTTTTAGATGCCATATTATCAAAGGAAGGAAATCATTTAGATAAAAAGCAGATAAACTCGAAGTTTGAATATGAATCCACAATGTAGGTACAATGTCGGTGATAAATCACAAATCTTACTAACCACCTTCAAAGAACGATACACAATTGGCTAATTTTATATTATAATGATGCTAATACCATTGAAATCCATTAACTAAGAAAACAAGATGTCACAAATTTGACAACCAATTTAAGTAAGCACAAACAAATTGCGAGATTTAATTTATAATTCATCTCAACCCTTAAAAAAGCAACAACACAAACTAAACTAGGTTGTCAACACATCCGAAAAAAAAAATAAAATAATTCAATTTCCACAATTCTGATCCTCTCCAAAACCACAAGGCGACTATTTCCAACAACAATCACACCATTTAACGGCTCTTTTCCCGACTGTGGCCGGAGTTTCTATTTCCAGATACGAACGTCTAAAAATGAAAGTGACATGAGTCCAAAATATACATATAAACATCATGGATTTGGTTTTGGGCTTCATTTCGTATCCTTTATCAAGTTCAGTGCAGTACAGGGCCGTAACCAGACTCTTGTTTCGGTAAGGGGGGACCTGACATTTTTTCTGAGGTACCTCTCTTCGCCTCCTTACAAATACTAAGTTTTAGATGACTTACATTTAATGACTTTAATTTTGGAACACTAAATATTGTATTGTATAATTGTATATTCAATATTGTATAAACAATGTGGATCCCAAGTAAAATAGGGGAGGTCTATAAAGGGGTCCCCCCAAAAAATTTTGAAAATTTGTCCCTTAAAATAATGTTGTAGCCCATTTTCAGACCTATTCGATTACACACAAAGAGCACCGCTCATTGTAAGCGGACAATTTTTAAAGGAAAAAGTATATTGTATATAATAAATGAAAAATTTTGCAGGGGTTTTAAAGTTTCTACTCCAACAAAAAATTTTGAATTTTGACCCTAAAAGTGGTGTTGTAACTCATTTTGAGACACTTTAGGTTACATCAAAGAGCACCACTCCTTGGAAATCACAAAAGTTCTAAGGAAAAACCGTACTACCTAATAGATTTCAAAATTTCGAGGGGATTTGGGGGTCCTCCCCCAGAAAAATTTAAGAATGTTTATCATTAAATTTAGGATTCAGACTCATTTTGAGACCCTTTGGGTTTACCAGAAGAGTCCTTGTGACTCGCATAATTTTCATGGAAAATAACGATATAAAAATTGATATCAAAATTTCTGGGGGGGGGGAGTTGAACCCCTAACCCCCCCATCTTGGATACGGTTCTGGTGCAGCAGTTTAATAATTGACCTGCAACATCATTTCCAAAAATACCTTTTCCGTAAGACAACACAAGACCCAGTTATAGAAAATTTTCAATAGCTCAAAACTAAGTCCATTGGACTTACTCCAGCATCGTTCTTAACAGGTCGCATGGGAAAAATATAAAGAAGGCAAAAATGACCCGGCGTTAATATTTGCATAGCTAAACATGGAGCTCGCTGCCTGTGAATAGGAGTCCATTGACATTGTTGCAAATGTCAAAAAGCCTGGATCATTGTTCCCGACAATGGAGGGAGACCTGCTGCACGCTTGGAGAACCCTGTTTTCAAAGGACGTTGGGAATTAACATCGCATATCAGCCTCGCGATTGGGAGGTTTGCTGAAAGCGGTATTGCATTTTTATTGCACATTCGTGTATGCACCTGGTAAAATCTTTGTGCAAGTTAAAGAAAACGAGTATTTTAAACATCAGCTAGGAGCACGTCGAAGAAATAAATAATAGGCATGAAATTTTAGAGTTTCACATTAACATTTCGAGTTGATTAAATGAAAGCAACACAGTCAATAATAGAAACTCTTCTGTGACCAAAGTCGTCATTTTATTTCTTTTAAATTGAACGTAACCCCTGACACCCTTAGCACAGTTAAATTACTGCGGCTATTAAATTATTCATTGAGCAGGTTTTGCACTAATGTTGGCCATAGTAAATATAAACCAGGTTTCCTGGACATACCAATCAATCAATCAATTTATAAACAAAAACAAAAATTTACAAAATTTAAAACATAGATTCACAAAAGTTTACACAGAATTTAATGAAAAGAAAAAAGACAATTGCAAATACATCCCAAAGGAGCCACAGCTCAACCATGAGTTCATAAATTTCCAATTTTTGTGAGTTGTTAAAAAAAAAGTGGACTTGAAAATATAAACGACAATTAAAACTAATGACTACAACTACCCCTTCTAACCATCCCCCGTTTAATTCCGCTGTAATTGATTTTCAAGCACGGTGTGAAATTATGCAATACAATTGTCGAAGCTTTCAGCCGAAGAAAACTTAAAATTTTAAAGATTTCTCCCACACAAACGGAGAACAAAACCTTATAATGACGCTTATAATACAAATTCGTAATTTAATATATTCTCCCGTCACTTTTAACCAGGTTCACTTAATTAATTCAATTTGGGCTGGTTAAAAAAGAGTAAACTGATGTGTAAAGGTGGTAATTGAATAGGAGACCGGGGCTAGTTTTCCAACCTAAATGAATTTTGCTTCCTTACATTTTATTTTTACTTATTTTTGGGTAAACAAAATTTCATCATATTTCTCATACTGTTCTCTACAAAATGTAGCATTTAATTTTCATCAACATTATCAGTTTTTTTACAAAAAAGGCTTAAAGGTGACCATGTCACGTTGGAAAATGTGCCCCGTATGTGGGGCATGTTTTCCAACAGCAAGGGGCAAGTTTTCCTACAGTACTACTATCTGCAGTTATACCGATTGCTGGCAAAAACTCTGATTGGTTAACCGGATGGATGCCATTCCTAACATTCCTTTCTCATTGGTTGGTGCCTCTTCTCTCTCTAAGCCCCAGAATACGATCTTGTGTGTTGGTTGTTTGATTGGTTGTCCGATATAACTAGATTTGTAGCTTTTCAGGTATTAGCTTGGAATAAATGTAGGAATCGAACGACAGTGCCGGTTAAATTAAAAGACTGGTCTTAAAGGGTTAAATCGTAAAACACTTATAGTAAAATTTATTAATTATAGTATAATATGTATTTTTCATATGAAATCATTGTGTTGTAGCTGTGAACTTTACTTGCGTTATAGTAATCTCCAAAAATTAGTTTAGTACCTTAATTGTTTTGTTTATTTGTACAGTCGTAGAGAAAAAAACTGATACAGTTCGCATTGTGAGTGAACTACTGGGGGTAGAATGATAATTTTTGTGTCATTTTTCATGTTTATGCCCTTAGGAAGCCGTCTACATATTAAACGAAGCACCAACTTTCGTTTTTCCTATGGGCGACATCAAAGATTATCCCCGATTCTAATAGAACCCCCTTAAAACCAAGTTTTGTAATGTTTGGCCCTCAAACAAAGCCAGGAGGGGAGTTTGAAAATTACGGGAACTTTACTTCTAACAGGAAAGATTGGCAACAATTGTGAGGAAATTTAAAACAGATTTGGCAGCTTATCTAACCGATAGGGATATAAGCAAACACAAAGCAGAATAGATGTTGGATACTTCTTCAAATTTAAAGCATTTGAAAAAAATTATACAATTAAATTTAATTTAGTTAATTATTTAATTCCTGTAAATAGGTAACAAAAATACCACGTATCACGTTAAATTATGAAATTATTATATGGATTCGTATTACGTTAAGTTATTTTACTTCTTAAAAGTTTCTGTCAAAATACTTTAATACAGATATGTTTAGAGGTGTTTTTTTATTATTAATATTTAGAGAATGGTTCTAATAAAACTTTCCCACTTAATAAAAAAAAACATATTTTTCTTTAAAAATTAAAACACTTTCAAAGTTTAAAATTTGCTTATGCATCATATACTATGAATAAAAGAAAACTCAGATAAAATTTCAAATATGATTATTATGATTCTACGGTCGTGTTTTTAATGATTAATTGAGAGTTATGTATGTTTTATTATATTTCCAGAAACTGCCCATTTGAGGAAAAATGTTTTATTAGATTGGGTAGGGAGTTTTAATCATTTTTTTAACGAAACACTAAGGAAGTTTCTGAACGTTGTGCTTGGAATAAAATACCAATATAAATATTAATTATGTTAAGAAGTTAAGCATCAAACATCAAATTTACTAAAATTGATTACATAAAATTAATTAACTTAAATCACATCAACGATTAGAAGCTTCTTGATATTTTAACTTATTAGGAGGTTAAGGAAAAATTTGAATCGTCGTGTGGTCATGATAAATTTTTTAAAAAATTTATTTCATTCTGTTTAAAATTTTTAATAATTTAGACACCCACCACACTGACAAAAATAATCCATAAAGTAAAGATTAAGAATACGTCTTTATAATTATGAGTGAATGTAAAATATATATATATATATATTTTTTTTTGGGGGGGAGGAATAATCGAGACCTTTTTTCACTGCCAAACATTTGATAATTCTTTATTGTGGAATACGCAAAGCATTGATCCATGCAAATAGTGGGATATCCAGAATAAAAATTGGAGATTGATATTGGAGTTTAATTTTAGGGGGAGTTTTTTTTTTGTTGTTTTCTGAGGTGAAAGAGAATACTTTCAAGGTGTTTCATAGGGTTGTGTTATAGGGTAAGGTGGGGTAAAATGATTATAGCGGGCTAAAATAGATATAGGGATTTTAGCAGTTTTCGTATTTGTGAAACTAAAAGTTAATTGGCATGCTATTTTATCATAAGCCTCAATTAAAATCAGCATCCCAATTAACATCGAATTTTACAAACTGTTAAAATCGTTATAAAATTTACACTCCACCCATGTCTTAAACAAGATTAAAATCTTAGAGAACAGCTTTTAAACCCGATGAAGGCCCTATATCTTATTTAGAGCACATGCGGCTGGATCTGCTGTACTCCCCAGAGAGAGTATACGTCGGTAACGGGGTACCAGCAGCGTAAGCTGCTCCCGCCCCGGGCTGTACTCCCCATTTAAAAGATTGATTATATATAAAAAAGAAAATAAAATTAAAAGTGGTATCTAAATTTTAATTATATTGTTAATCTTTTCTTTTGTGTGGCCACCACTGTTTTATTTATAATAGTTTAATTATATATCAGTCCACTACCAAATACTAGCATCGAGTGTTTAGGGTGCGTTAGATAATTATGACATCATCGACCCTGCCTGACGGTAGTAGGCTGTCGGTGCAACCCTGGGACGTCTTTACTACGCCTAAACAGAGTGTGTTTCGAGAGGGGGGGATATCAATTTTAGCACTACAGTTTTTTTTTTTTTTTGCAAAGTTATTGCATTTAAGTTAACTTACATCTTGAGGCGCCATGTTTACCCATAAGCTCAAATGATAACAACACTTAAACATATTGCTGAGGGAGCTGTGGATAAACATGGCGGCTGGAGGACTCTTATCGAAGCTGTGCCCATCTTTATTATATTTAATAGATAATAAATGTAAGAAGGGGGGGGACACTGTTCTTATTAAGTGACGACTTTTCTAAAAGTTTGATTCATATGTAAAACCAAATTCCTTTGTGAAACCTATGTAGAGAAATAATCTTTTATAGTAAAACAAAAATGAAAAAAAAAAATGGTTTAATCTTTGTTTTTTGTTTTAGATTTTTGTTCATGTAATTCAAAAAAACTTCTAATTTAATGCAGGTGAAATTTTTCGCCGAATATTGTTAAGTAGTGTTTCGGAATTTTTTCTTCTGAACAAAATTAGTAGGTAACAAGTAAAACATTTTACATACACATAAAAAATAGGCTAATATTTCCGTTTACTGAAATCAATAGTGTAAAAATAACTAATAACTACTTTATAAGTAGTTTAAATTTCAGGCATCTTCAAACTTTTAAAAATTAATCAATCATATGGCAGGTATGCCGATTCGAACCTGGTTCTGAAACTTAGCGAACAAGCACACTAACCGTTAGGCCACGCCGGCTGCAGTCAGCAAGTTTTAATAATAAATCTGACCAACTATCTGAGTTAGTATATCGTGTTATTGCGGGTTACAGTAATTTTCATAACCTGGCGATTTTCCTTCTAATCTTTGGCGATAAGAGTTTGGCGAAAATTTTCTAAATGAAATTTCCTACATTGTGCACGGGGTTAATGGCTGTAAGGATCAAAATCTATGAAAAACGAGGTTTCAACGTAAATTCGACGAACTTCAATCAAACCATAACATTCTAATTTTCAAATTGCAAATCCTTCTAGTGGGTCTGTTTATCTGATTAAACTGTTTATCTGATTAAATGAATATTTGTAAAGGCTTTCATGGTCGTTTTCTTTAAATGTAAGTACTATAAGAATTATTATACACTTTAACAATAAGAACACCACCTTTTTTGAAAGAAATAGGAAAAAATTTAGAGGGATTCGAACAAACAACTCCTTTGGAATCGTTAGCTTGCGTTATGGATTGGTTGATTGGTTTGAGCTTGAGCCACACAAATGTTGGAATAAGTGCCCCGTCTACTTTTGGAAAACCTGCCCCAACTCACTTTTTGAACTTTGGGAGCCCCTCAACGAGTGGGGGTGTAATATTATTGAAAAACAAAAGCATAGTTTTGTAGAGGAAGAAATCCTCTATCAGAATATGCAATATCAGATTAGTCAGTTGAAATTAAAAGGGCTTAATCACATTTTTAATAAAAATCCAAAAGTTTACGCAAAGAGCAAAATATTGAAAAAACCGCTTTTCTGACGAAACTACAAGAGCTAAAATTCTGAAAGTACATCAGAATGTGTGTGAAGTCTTTCTTTTTCATCTAGTTCACTCGTTGGGTTGATCTAATTGCTCATTTAAAAATAAAGGGCGTTGGAAAATTTGCCCCAGTGGAAAACTAGCCCCGGTCTCCCCTACTTATACTTTGAAACTTTTAATTTTCGGTATTTGGTTTTAGAAAAATGCTTAATAGCTAACCAATGATACCTAAAAACAACGGTTTTTCCCAAGGTTTATAGAATATAAGGTTGGCTCTTCACATAGACATGGAAAAAGCTCGTGACGTCTCGTTTCCGCTGCCAGTGACGTCATATGTAACGCCTCCTAACTGTTTGAACAACCAATCACTTTCAGTTTGAGCGGGATAAGGGAAAGATACTGGTGGCATGGAAACTTCACGCTCCGCCTTAACAAGCCTGATTGGCCAGTGTAAGCTTTGGCTCGTCACTTCCGCTGCCAGTGACGTCACTGGTAGCAGTGTCTGATGGGCCCCCCGTGGGTTTTTCCCTATCACTATGTTAGTATACCTATTTTTCCGGTCAGTGATTTTATCATCCAGTTTCATCCAGGTGCGGATCCAGCACGGCTACAAGGGGGGGGGACTTTTCCAGACCATCACCTTTACCTTTTGAGAAAAATGTCAAAATGTTCGGGATTTTCTAAAAAGTCACTCAAGATCCCTTTTGGGGGGGGGTATGAGGGTCCTCCCCCCCCCAAATTTTTTTTTTGAAATTTGACCTTAAAAAGTGGAGTTTTAACTCATTTTGACTTTTTCTGGGTCCAAGGGATGGGCGCTGTTCAGAGGGGACCCCCTTGGTTCCTGGTTTCATCATAAAGGGTGAAAAATATTTGGTATATCTGCTTGCTGTGTATAACATATATTAGTCACAAAATTTTCTCGGGCGTTTTTTTCACCTTAAGTAGAATCAGCATCTGAATAATAGGGAAAAAGAGAGAGAGAGAATAACAAGTGGATTTGCTTTTCCTCGTTGTGAGATGTCAGGTGATTCACCCAAAGCTGCCTGAGTCCACAAGATTTCGCCGGCCACGGTTCGTTCAGGAAAACGCCATTACGTGTCGTTGATTGAACTCGGAGAACACGAAAGCGTTGGTGGACCTTTTATTTATTGATTCACTTTGAAAAAAGGCATCTGCTGGGAAGTAAGCTGATTTATTTAGAAGAGTCATCATTGTGCAAGGTGTAATGCTAAAAAATGTTAGGATATATCCTGGGGGGTTATCCCAACGTCATTTGAATAGGTGGAGTTGTTGGAAAAAAAAACTGTAGTCTTTCTCTTGGGTTGGAATTCAATGCATTTTAAATGTAACTTTTTCCTGGCCTTTCGACAAAAAAAATTCTAAACGGTAAATGATGAGCCCCATCTGTAGTAAAAATTTGTATGTTTTCGGTAGAACTTATTCTATAAGCGGTTCCATTTTTCATGGCATTTATTTCGTAAATACCGTTTTACGGCCAAAAGGGTTTTAAAAGGGGGACTTACTTGATAATTTTCAGAAATTTGATTGCAAAACTGTGTGTCAAAAGATGTTGAATTTTCGATATCAGTTAGTTGACACCTGGATTGTACCGTCCCCTCTGTCTTCTTGAAGGGCTGGATATGGATATATCCTTCATCAAAAGTCAGATTTTTGTCATGATAAAAAGATCCAAAATGATGTTGAGCCTTGGAAGGCAAAGGATTCAACCCGCGAACCACAGTTTTGAACCTTCATTGTTTCTCTGTCTCTCTCTGTTAACAGTGCTCCATTTCTCTAAATCTGAAATCTTGGAAATTCTGGTCTCTCAAAAATTCTGAACTTAGAAGCTCTCCAAGTTAGCCTTAGTAGACGACTCAGGTTAAACTAACACACACAAAACAAACATTTCCCTGCAAAATTCTGAACAAATTAAAACCTCGAACAACCCCGAACCACACCATTCTGTTTGACCATATTATTTTGATCTGTTTCTCCATCTGATCCGTAACCTGGCGTCGTTCTGGCGCCTCTGGAAATGAAGTTCCGGGCGCAGACCAAACAATCGCCATTAGCCATAACCTGGAGCCGTCTATCTGTTCAACCACAACGAAGTGGAGCGAGATCACGACAAAAAACGCCCGATTTACCTTTTTAATTACTCAGGAGATTTTAAATTTCTAAATAGAATTCAGCTGATCCTTTTTTTTTCTTATAAAAGAATAACAGGTCATCATGTCCTCATTCATACGATTCTGTCCATTCCTTGTGTTACTTCCGTAAAATCTTATGAATTCAGTACTCTGCCTTTGATAAGTAAGATATATGGTTCCTTTTGAAGAAGTCCGTGGACCTTAAAACTGAATCCTGTCTTTTCAAACCAGTGAGAACCCTTTTTCAAAAACAATTTTATAAATTGAGTGCTCAATTTTCCTTTTTAAAGATTGAGAGATTTAAATATGTTTTTAGTTAGTGGATAGTCATTCACTGTTAAATAGCCAGTCCCAGTAATAACCCCCGTCACTAAAATTTCACGCAACCCAGAGAGATTCTACAGGGTCTCTACATAGCTCAAAGCTTCCGTTTGGCGATTCACAGAGAGGATGTTATTCATAAAAATTAGGTTTATATACTGGCATAAAAAAAGGGCTACGGCCATTTTTATGCCTGTCCTGTATTAGGAAGAACATTTTTAGGAAATAACGCTATACTACTATAACATTTATTTTAATATCCATCTTTAACCAGTCTGTATTAGGAAGAACATTTTTAGGAAAAAACGCAATACTACTATAACATTTATTTTAATATCCATCTTTAACCAGTCTGTATTAGGAAGAACATTTTTAGGAAATAACGCTATACTACTATAACATTTATTTTAATATCCATCTTTAACCAGTCTGTATTAGGAAGAACATTTTTAGGAAAAAACGCAATACTACTATAACATTTATTTTAATATCCATCTTTAACCAGTCTGTATTAGGAAGAACATTTTTAGGAAAAAACGCAATACTACTATAACATTTATTTTAATATCCATCTTTAACCAGTCTGTATTAGGAAGAACATTTTTAGGAAAAAACGCAATACTACTATAACATTTATTTTAATATCCATCTTTAACCAGTCTGTATTAGGAAGAACATTTTTAGGAAAAAACGCAATACTACTATAACATTTATTTTAATATCCATCTTTAACCAGTCTGTATTAGGAAGAACATTTTTAGGAAAAAACGCAATACTACTATAACATTTATTTTAATATCCATCTTTAACCAGTCTGTATTAGGAAGAACATTTTTAGGAAAAAACGCAATACTACTATAACATTTATTTTAATATCCATCTTTAACCAGTCTGTATTAGGAAGAACATTTTTAGGAAATAACGCAATACTACTATAACATTTATTTTAATATCCATCTTTAACCAGTCTGTATTAGGAAGAACATTTTTAGGAAAAAACGCAATACTACTATAACATTTATTTTAATATCCATCTTTAACCAGTCTGTATTAGGAAGAACATTTTTAGGAAAAAACGCAATACTACTATAACATTTATTTTAATATCCATCTTTAACCAGTCTGTATTAGGAAGAACATTTTTAGGAAAAAACGCAATACTACTATAACATTTATTTTAATATCCATCTTTAACCAGTCTGTATTAGGAAGAACATTTTTAGGAAAAAACGCAATACTACTATAACATTTATTTTAATATCCATCTTTAACCAGTCTGTATTAGGAAGAACATTTTTAGGAAAAAACGCAATACTACTATAACATTTATTTTAATATCCATCTTTAACCAGTCTGATTTTCAGGAAATAAAAATACAAAGTGAATTTATGTATATTTTTCATTTAAATTTAATTTTAAAAGTGCGAGATCTTATGACCATTCACCCCACATTTTATTTATGGAACACCATTTGACAACATTTCCTCTTTTGGATATTTTTCGTGTTCAGAGTGGGTGAGGAAGTTGGAGTATTATTTTATTATCTCTTCCTCATTATAATTTTCAAACATATTATGGAAGCAGATTTATAAGAAACAGCGACTAACTATAATAAACTTACTTCCATTTAATAACATTTAAAAGGTCTACCACTAAGAAACGATTGTTCTTAAGGATATTTTTTTATATCAATATTATTTATTCCAAGAGAGGTCATAACACTAAACTCATATAATTGTATAACCTATCTCAAAGTAAGCTAAATGCTTCTAGCATTTTCAATTATTGTATGTTTAGATAAAATTGTTTATCTTCTTGTTGGATTTCTGGAAGTTAATATGATGTTTATCAACTTTGAAATAATTGAGTATTGAAAAGAGTTGTTTGTTTAACCTTGTTTTAAGATTGAAAATTAGTAAAACAAACCCCAGTTCCTGTTCACTCTCTTTATTACCCGAAGAAATTCAAGTAGACAAAACATACAAACGATATTGGTGAGATTTTGAATAAATGTTCGGTAATTATCTTTTAAAGGAAGAAAAGCTTAAAATATTGAATAACAGTTTTTTTTTTTTTAAGTTCTTAGTTGTAGAAGAATTTTTCCTGTCGTGGATTGTAATTGGTTACAGTAGCTCAGAAACTTACTAATTAAATAAAGATGCCCAGCAGGTAAGTAGTTATTGCAAAAGTTTATCAAAATCTATCTTTTAACTGAACAATGGTTTCATTATAAAAACCTTTCTAATGGAAAGGTTTGTATACTCGTTACTCATGTTTACTGTAATTATGAGTGCCAGAAAATATATCGTCAATATTTTTTACAATGTAATCGCAAGCATCTGTGGTCTCTCCCGATATGCAAAACAAGAACTGAATCTTTATATCACAGAGAAGAGAAACGTGTTCATGTTTGCAAACTGAAATGACGTAAGAATAATAGTACGTCATTAAAGTCCGAGACGGAGATATCAGCTCGGATGATGCTGAACGATCAGCTAAATTATGAAGGATGTTTATGAGTTATAGTATATATGTTACGGGCAAAGTGATTATACGGGCATTATTATAATGCCCGAAGTGGAAGTGGGCAATGTGATAAATTCAATGGTGTTTATGAATGAAATTTATCACTTTGTCCGCCTCCTCTCCGGGCATTATTTATAATGTCCGATTAATCACTTTGCCCGTAACATATATATAAAAAAAGCTATATGATGGCTGTATGATGAATGCATCAATAAAAATAAATGTTTGACAATTAAATGGGTTTTATTTAAATCGCTTACGATTTGTTAAAAATTATCTTGATGATGAACTGTGATGACAATAGAAATGTATGGATGAATTCAACCGGAAAACATGTTACTTTGACCGGAAGTATCTGGAGTACTTCCGTCACATTCAACATACGCTCAAACCAATTGGAAGTGTTCAAGAGATTCGTGATGCCACACGATTGAATTCGTCTCTGAAATTGGTTTACTTTTTTCAATCATAAGATTTTATGAAACCACAGTAAAGGGACATCCATAAATTACGTGAGGTGTTTTTTTCCAAAATCTGGACTCCCCGTCCCCCTTGGTGAGATTTAGTGAGATTTTGCTGGACCCCTCCTCCCCCCACTTTTTAAAAATGATTTTCCTTTCTCATACTTAAAAAAAAGAAAATAGTATATGATTTGTAACTTAAAAAGTTGACGTGAGATTTTAATCGACCCCCCCTCCCCCCTTGGTGAGATTTTTCCAAACTCCTCCCCCCTTTTTGACCTCACGTAATTTATGGATGTCCTCTAAGGAGCTTTGTTAACGATGTTTTTAAAGTATCATTAATGAGATTTAATTTTTGCTTAACACCTATGAAAGATAAATTGCTTTGAAATAATTTTTGTGGACTGGAACTTGGGGACTACTACATCAGTTTTAAAACTGGCACTGACAGAAAGAGAGCTCCATTTCGAAATGACTGGGGCATGCAAAACTAAATGCAAGCGTTAATTATCTCACACCTGCGACATTTTTTGCGACACTACCTTCAGCAGTCATTTGGGGTTGAGAGAGGTGCGTTGTTTTCTAGAATGTGTGGAATAAATTCGGTTCCTAATGGGACCGACCAGAACACTCGTTCATTAGTTTTTCTAATTAGTGCTCTGACGAATATATTTATTTATTCTTATTTCGCAGACGAATTTTGATGAGAGGTCTTTTCGGTTTTGAAATTTGAAGTCCATAGGAGGCGAAATTTAAATGAGAAAGAACCAGTTATTTTCATACCACTTTAGAGAACCCAAGGTTCATCTAATTATAAGAATAAAAAAGTTTCTTAATTATTTTCCAAGCAAAAATCCGCTAACTTTCAAAAAATTATTGCACAAAAGAAAATTTAAGCTTTTTTTAAAAGTAATATTTTGAGTTTTTTCAGTTTGATAAGACAATTCAAGTTTTTTAAGCCTCTAAAAAGCTCGACTGAGAAAACTTTTCAAAACTTAAAATCATAAAAAGTTGCCTATTTGTTTGCCTTTGAAATTTTCTGACTCAACAAGCAATTCATCCTTATAGAATGTATATTTTGACTTTTGAATAATACTGATTTATTTCTGAAATACAAAATTTACTCATGTTCCTTTTGAATGGTTAAAAAGAGGAGAAATATCCTATATTGGAAAATTGAAGATTTAAAAACAACTTTAATTTTGGTTAGTAAGTTAGTATGATGTATCGCCAAATGTGTAATTTTCTTAATATTCATCATCTCTCATAACGAGTGCACAACGACATTTTCCTCCAAATTTTATCGGACTTTCTGGAGTTAACTGTAGTCCATTATCAATTAGAAAGATCTGGGATATTTCTAATCAAAATAGAAGGAGAGGAACATAAAAGAGATAGTACTAGAAATCTAGATTGATGATACGCACTATAAGAGTTTGTAGAGAACATAATAAATTGCTTAATTATTGCGCAAGTTAAGCAATACCAGCCCAATATATCCTTGGTCTCATTGCAATACTCTGCTGTTTGTAAACTACGTAGTATAACATGATGCAAGTTCTATAGAAAGTCTGCAATGCCCTTTACTTTCAATTTTGAGGGAGTCCCCTTATACTGTGACTTTTCCACAACAAAAGTTATTATTTAAGAGTTTATAAAACTTAAAACAGTTATAATTTGCAGAGTGTATTATTTTAAAAGTTATGGGGGTACTTTAATTTTACTTTTTTTGCACTTTAATTTTGAGTGAGACATTTATAGGTTAATTTTATCATAAAATAAATTCTAATGTACCTTGGGGAACAAAACATTCTGTCAAAAATAAGCTGTATCCTATAAATGTTAAGTTATCGTGTTAACAACATTTGAAAATTAAACTTCATATTATGTACGTAAGGGCCCATTCATTAATTACGTAAGGATGATTTTGGCAATTTTTGACCTCCCCTTCCCCCATGTAAGGGTATGTAAGATTTTTCAAACCCCTCCCCCTTATTCTTACGTAAGATTCCATTTTGTTTTTCAAAATAATAAAATGTTAGAAAAGTATCAGTTACACTAAAACTCCTCAGTTTGACTCAATCAAAGATTTTTATTTTTCAACAGATAAGTAATATTCTTGCTGTCAACTACATATTACCATTATATTATTATCTCTAGTCTTTGGAATACCATTTATCAGTAGAGATTTAAAAGAAAGTTTTTAAATATTTGTTTACATTAACTTGTAAAATCTTACGTAAGAATGGGTTTGACCCCCCCACCCCCCAAGTAAGGGTATGTAGAGATTTTTCCAACCCCCCCCTCCTCCTCGGGACCCTTACGTAATTAATGAATGGCTCCTAAGACTTCAGCTAGGTAGATACTGGATTCTACGTCAAAAACTTAGCAGTAGCTACACGTATTTTTTAATTAAAAACTTATAAATATACAATGTGCCCCTATTAAGGATTAATAAAACTTATAAGTTTGGGATAAAATGAAAATAATCCTCATTTTTCCAAGAACTTTTCCTAACTTTTTATAAATGGTTGATACATTGCTTTTCAATTGCTTTATTTTTATCACTTCAGGAAAGGATATTCTATTTCATATTTTCAGTTTAGGTAACATATGAAGATGTCTGTTGAACTTTTTATCAAACGAACGTATTGCTATTTTTTATAAATTTTGGTTTTATATAAATTTAAGTTTTGGATAATTTGATATTTTTTGGAGGTTCCTTCAACTTTGAAAATCCTTAAACTGCACTGCAGAAGCATCCCAGCTAACATTTCCTGTTCAGAGAGCTTCCATTTCGCAAAAGATAAAACATGGTGACTCGAAATTTACATAAAAAAAAGCTTCGGCAATTTAAGTAGATTAGCTAGAAATTACACACGTTCTAAATGAAAAGCGGCGGGAAAAATCGCGCCACTCAATCTCATCACGCCAAAGAGTACGGAAATAACGCAATATCCACACTATTCTCTTCCAGAATAACCGCAATCTAAAAAAAAAAATTCCACTTCCCATTTCCAATTCTAACGCGCGTTTCCCGAAACGCATCATCAGTTGCACCAAGAGATCGTATTCTTGAATCATCCTCCTTGTTTTCACCCAAGGAATACCGTGACGTGAGGGTGACGTCAAAAAATGTAGCGGTATGGCTAATATCGTACGATGTCACGTGGTGGATTGTTCTGGAGGTGTGTCACGTTAATTGGATTACATGTTCTTGGCTTGTCCAAACAAGTTCGGTTTTGGGGTTCGCTTGAAATTTATGCTTACGGCTTTTGTTGTTCGAATTCGCAGGGATTTTTTTTTGCAATTTCTTTTGTTCCTTTGTTGTTGCCAAGAGGGGATGAGTTTTTTTTTTGGTGATGGGTGCGCGGCATATTGGGAAGTGTGGGGTAGTTGGAATAAGTTCTAGGTGATTTATTCTCTCTTTATATTTTACATTGGAACTGTTTCGTTGTGAAATACACGAATTTACCTTAACTAGACCTAAGTCGTTGTTTTGCATAATTTTTTTGACAGGTATGTTTATTCCATGGTATACTACGCTAGGTATTACCCGAAAAAAATACTGAAAAAAAAAAGAACTATTTAATTTATTACATACACTCAGGGCCGTATTTAGGCATGTGCAACATGTGTACACAGGGCCGCAGTATTTTTTGGAGCAGTTGATGAAATATTTGTTGCACATTTGCAAAAATAATTCGTTTCTAAATTTTATTCAAGAACTTTGTCTTCCATAACGAGGGCTTTGGATCCCCCCCCCAAAAAAAAATTGCTTAAAAACACTTTTGGAATGCTAAAATTAAAAAATTCATCAGGAAGACCCCACAAATGTTTCCTTGGGGGATGAGTCGTAGATGATACCAAAGGCGCTGAGAAATAAAAAAGCGTAAAAATACAAAATTTCCAAAAATAGTTCAGGGGGTATTAAAAATTCTTTTAGACCCTTCTTTTGAGCGTAAAACTCATATAACCCACAAAATTAAAAAAAAAAAAAAAAAAAAGCGAAGGTCCAAATCCTACTTTTTAATGTTTTATATAAACCTACATTAATCCTATATTTTGAACGCATGGATTTAATGTTTAAAAAATTAGTTTTCAAGAAATCCATTGGGGCGACAAGAAAATTTTATCACAGTGCGGCAAAAATCCTAATTCATGGTTCATTAAAACCCTTTCTTCATCGCCTTTTTAAGTTAAAAATTAATTTAATATAAGTAATTAAATTCAATAAATTTAATAAAAAAAACTTTAAAAAATAAATTTACTAAAAATAAATTTGAAAAGTTGATTTAGTACTAATATTAAAATTATGATTTAAAATTTTACAACTTTGGTTATTTTAGTATTCTGTTCTTATCTGAGTCACGCTAATACCTAGCTTTGAAATATCTAATTTTATTTGCTGTTTTTTAACATAGGTTTTTGTGTCCTAGGCTTGATGGAAGCGTGTTTAACTGCAATTCTACTTCTTCTCTTCTTATCCAGAAAAATTTTGAATGTTTCGACCACCAAAGCCCGATATGCCTGGCCATTTCACAAATTGCACGTAACCACTATACAATTCTATTCTGGGCTGGATTTCTTGAAAGTTTTTTAGTGGTTTCATTCCGACATTTAATCTACTTCACTGATATCTTGCGATAACTGCTTCAATTTATAAATACGTGCTTAAATTTTTCTTCGTGGTGGTTGCTTAAAATATCTGTCTTCTAAAGAGCATATCTGTCCAAAGCAAAGGTCAGAAAGCCCTTGCTTGTTCTTACATACATTGATCCAGTTCCGGAATCGAAGGCCATCACTATCTATAGTCTGCAAATTAGAATAAGGCTATCGATTAAACAAGAAGGTTGCAATGTATTTATCTATATGAAAAACAATAAAAAGAAATAATCACTTTATAAATTCCCTCCAAAAGTCCTTAGTAATGCATTCTTCATTTGTTATTTTTTAGGGTTACCATGTCTAAATTCCATGCATGACATTCTTCACGTAAACGTGAATGTTCCAAAATAGCATATAGCCTCTGTTTTGGAATTTGTACAGGAATATTGTAAATTGATATTTTTATTTACGTATCATTTAGGGATAATATTACTTATGCAGTTTTAGAAATGGTTCGAAAATATCCTTCAAGCAATTTTTTTCTGATCTGATTCAGGTAAAAATGGGTTGCTGTACTTGCAGATGTTAATATACATCGTATTTAATGGGTAAATGGTTCAAATAAAGTATTCAAATAGAGTAAGTATTCAACTACCTTTGTCATAAAATTATTAACATTTTCATTTTTTTTTTTAAAGATTCATTACTCTCGATAAGTAATGACAAAAATTAATTAAAAAATTTAATATTTCACAACCTTTTCATACAAAAGGAAACATAAATATCAATATGACTCTGAACCGGCCAAAATGGGACCGGGGTATAAGGCTGTTAGAGCAGAGATTGAAGAGTCATTTGTATTTATTTGTGTTAGAAATGACCTCTTTCATAGTTAAAAGATTAATTTATCAAATGCTCAGTTTATTTCAAAAGTTCTACAAACCATCAGAGGATGTATTTAAAATAAATTGTCATTTTTTTCAGATGGCTCGAAGTTAGACGGAATTTTGCATATTTTTTCCATTTTTTGCACTTCAATTACGGCCTTTTAAAGCGGAGATACGGTAAAACCGGGACCGTTTAAGAGGGAGTTATACTGTACTTATTATATCTCGGTCTAGTGATCTTCCTGTCAATTTAACCTTGTCCTCAAAAGATAAAAAATATTTCCTTGGGTTGCTGGAAGAACATATTCCTGAGTTTCTCACATACAGGATAACATTCAAAATTAAAAATTAATCAGTTATGAAATCACTTATAATCAGGCCTAAACGACATACGACCCGCAGCCCACCAGCTCTCTTTCGGGGCCCTTTAACTCTTGAGTGCCTCAAAAAAAAATATTGATTGAGGAAGTATAAATAAAATTATGCATCTATTTTGTAAATCTTTATGGATTTGCAAAAGGATTCACCTTTGAAAAATGTTAGACTACATTGTTTACTCATTGCAAATGCAAATAAATGAACAGAAATTTCGAAAGTATGGAAATTCCTTTGAAGTTATAATACGCAAACTTGCAGTAATATTTGAATAGACAAAATACGTGATTATTTTCCCCTTTTATTCAATTATTTTGAATTTAATATCAATGTCATTAGCAAACAACAGGTAGTTTTGATCAATATTATAATTTATTTATACTATATAATTTGATAGCCTGCCAGATATTTTTGACCTGTGAAAATGAGGTTGTTATATCAATAAATAGTTTAAGTTTGTAAAGGTCTGTATCACAGAGGTCTGTATTAAATGAATAGTTAAAACTATAATTGCCAGTTAAATTGGATTACCTACTGCCAAATGGGGGTTGTAAAAGGTTTATTGCCATGTGCGAACGTGATACAATATTGCACATTTATTTCAAATTTTGCAGGGACAATACGAACACGTCAACGAAAGACGCGAGTTCAAAATCCGCGTTGGTTGGCTATCTGGTTCAAGGGCATTATCGCTCGTCACTGGATGAGACGACAGGGAACAACCGCAGAATTATTGCAACAGATTTTCGCACATTTCCAACCGTTATTCCGCCACGGTGCGAACACAAGAGGTTAATTGTTCCAACCGAACAAGAAAAACGTATAAAATGAAACCCAGAAATCGGGTATTATCAGATAACGAAATACTATAGAAATCATCAAATAACGATTCTTTCTTTCTTTTTTTTGTTTTGAGATTTCAGAATGACGGTGCAACTCTGTGTAATTGACGCTGTTCTAGAGAAATTTATTCCCTCCACAGTGGCCCAAATGGGTTGGTTGGTTTCCTCTGGTCTAAGGCCCAGATGTGAAAATGATCCGTACAGAAATTCTTTTGACTCTAGTTTGATGTTGAAGGAAGGAGTTTCTAATCTGTTCACGTTGAAAAAAACTGGTTTCTTTCTTATCTTCTCTACAGCGAATGCATAAAACTGTTTACTGTGGCTTCGTTTTTTAAGACACCGACTGACATTTTTAGAGCTTTTAACGATAAGGATTCATTTAATTTGTTCAAGGTTGTACCTTTAACACCTTTTCTGAGAAAAATGTTCAGACATGTTTTTTTCCTTTGACCATCACGTGAATTTATCTGATTCGCCAAGTTTGTGGTGTCGTTATGGGTGTGAGAAAGAAATCCAGAAAATTGTTATCTAATTCTCTACTCTGCAAATGCTTACAAATCATTGAAAAACACTTTTTATCCTCTTATTAACAACACTTTGGTTTGTATTGTTAGCTCGGATTCTAAACATATCTTACAATAAAATTTTAGAACACATTTCTGCTGGCTGGCAACACATTTCCAACCTATTTAGAATTAGAACAACACTATCACAACACAATAAAGGGTTAAAAAAGGGTTAAAGTGTTCTAGCAAACAACACAAACTAAAGTTAATTTGAGGTAAAAAAATTATGAATGCGTTTTGAGCGTTTGAGGTGCAGCCTCCATAACTATTTCTTTTAAAAAATTAAAGTGTTGGAAAATTAGTTGTGCAAATATTGATGCTTTAAATTTTTGTGTGAATCATATTAAGAAATTACCGTACATAAAGTTAAAGCACAAATTTTTACGTAATGAAACAAAAATAGCTGAATTTCCATTTGGGCTCCATTCATATGAAATCACATTTAACAATATCAGATTAGGGGGTCGGTTATCCGTGTTCCCCTCTTGGGAATTTCATTCGGTACAAAAATTATTATCTAGGTTTTGTGGAAGAGTTAAAATGGGGATAAGTTTTAAAATTTCAACAGATTTTTCATCTTAATTTAAAAAAAAAAAAACAATGCATGCTCTAATTATTGAAAACTGGAAAAGAGAATTTCGCAAGATTTTAAATCCCTGATTAAATACTGTCAAAAATCTAAAATTATTTTTTCTCTTTGGTTAAAAATGCAATTATTTGACTTATATAAATATATCACAATTCATATTACTTATGAAATCGGAAATAAAATTAATTTTGTACACTTAAATCGAATGATTAAAAATAATTTCATATCAGGAAGGAACAATATGCAGCATCTAAAAAAGGTCCGCAATGTATTAAAAAACGAGTTGTTATGTAATTCAATTCAAAATTTTCTAAAATGTGGTGAACTGATGGCCTTCATTTTACCACAATTCGACAACCTAACAGCTATATGTTAGTCATTACTTCACCATTAATATTATCATATCCTCCCACATAATACCGAACATTGACGCGGCTATATTACTCATTCAAAATTTAAAATTCGAACTTCTTGAAAACCCTGACCGCATCTCGAGTGACGTTGCCAGCCACCCGCCGGTGTTTAAACATGAAAATGACGTGACAACGGCATGCCCAGTCTTGCCTGGCCAGGGATTATATTTTATCAAGTTTTTAGTCATGATTTATCCCTCTATAACAGTGCGTTTCTAGTTAAAAGGATTTGATTTATAGAAACATTTAATGCATTTAAATGCAACCTATTAACTGCAACAGAACGCTCATGGATTTTCAAGTAAGCCGAGAAGAATCCATTGCGTATTAGCATGTGATTCATATGGAGATGATGGAGTATAATAGTGTACTCAGGAGTTCAGAATACATTGGTAATTTTTAATTGTTCCTTGCTCTGCTATACGCTTTATAAAACCACAACTATCCTCTTACTACCCCTTTCTTCTGAGTTCTGATGAATAAAAATATAGATTAGTTTAGCATTGAAATATAGTTAGTAGTTTTGGAGATGACCCATATTTTAAGGAACAAGAAACTTAAACCATTTATGAAAAAAAAAAAATACTACAATAAGTTTTTTTTTAAATTTGAGGAAATTTTTTCATGGTTAAAGATCCTTATACAGTCTATCATTTAAAAAAGTATTATACGAGTAATTCATGTTATATAACAATCAATAGTTTTTATTTCAATATTGAAATGGAATTGAGAAAATGGACCAAACTTCCAAATGGAAGTTTGATCCATTTTCTCCGTCCATTTCTGGTGTATTCACATCTAAATCGGTTGAAGAAACCGGAGAGAATGTTTCTTCGGATTCAGTAAAACGAATTCTCAAAATATTTTTATGCGAAAAAAAAAGATTAAACCTTTGACTCAAGCTTAAAATAAATTCAATCGGGAATAAAACGAGATAATATTTTCACCAAGTACACCAGCTCAAAATAATTCCAAAAAAGTAGCTATACAACGATAAAAAATGCACAGATATCAACCGCATTACCATGCTAAAAACACACAACGAATGAAATATAATTTGTTCAAAAAATTAATTTTGTACTTACATTCAGACAATCTAGTAAAGTAGGGGAACTGTGTACACGGGAGACCAAAGGTTATATTCTGCTGTATCCAAAGTGATATGTCCATGTCTAAGTCCATTTCTCAAATAAAGAAGTCAATGTCAAGGTATCTGACCTCATTTGTTACGTAACTCTGATGAGACTAGTAGCTCTGGATTTCTGTAGACTTAAACGCATGCGCGTTATCACACATTATAATCCTTCAAGTTCGGACAAATTATAGACGAGTGATCCTAAAAGCTCATCCAATAGTCGAATGGCTGAGAAGCGACAGGACTGTGTACAACACCTTTGTTTGTTTTCGGTAGTTGCTATTTTTTATCAGTGAGATTTTATTTTCCTGTTTACTCACAGCAAATAATTAACCAATTACGAAACGACTATTTTAAAGTTGATAGTTTGAGGTTAGCTATCAGGTGCAGATTTTGGTGGGAAAAGCATTTTTAGAGGAAGGGAAGATCGATAGCAAATACTATTTCCACCGTAGCAATGAGTGGGCGTTTTTTTTGAGGCGGTATTTATTGAAATGTTTGAATCACTGCATAGTTTGAATTTTTAGGGATTGCGAAACTTTAAAATCTAATGTATATTAAAACCTTATTTAGAATTCAGTCATAAGTCTCGCATATTCTGCTATATCTGTGAAATTTTCCGACTCTCCCATAAATTGTTTAATTTCTTAGGAATATTTAGTTGGAGTTTTTCTCATTGAAAACACATTACATTACAAAATTCATTTTGCTTATCAACCAAAAAAATTTATGAAAACTCACTAAACAGACAATATAATTCATTTAATTCACTCTTTTATGTTTTATTATTTTGAGTATTTTATAACAATTGGAATTTTAGCTGGGTTTTTTTTTCACCACATAATGGACCACTAACTAATAAATAATAAATAGATTCCATTAATGCATTGCAAGAAACTCCTTACCTGCAGGAAATGTTCTTTTGCACCATTTTATACTCATATTTCAGGTTTTCAGCATGAAGATGACCTAGAAAAATTAATTTCTTATTAGCAAAAAGTTTTGTTAGACTCTATGAGCTCATAATGGTTGAAAGAATACATACTTAAGCATTATGGAAAAAAATTAAAGCCCAATTGTAATTTAAATAACATAATAAAAGTTTATAAATAGTATCATTTTTATAAGATTTGTTTGTCCAAAATTTAAAAAAAACCCCTAATTTTCCAGCATATACACAAAATGAGAACGATAATGAAGGTTATTAACATGGAACTATACAGTCTAATTATAGTAAAATATATATTTTCAGTAAATTGCTTATGAAAAACGTAGATCAATAAAATCTTATTCAAAGCATACTTTAATAATGATATTTTAAAAACAATATTTTTGATTAAATAAATGTAAAAATTATCTTTGAAAGATTGAAAAGAAACCGGATTGCTAATATTAATATCCACAAATAGGTAATTATTGAAGAGACTTACAATGCAATAAATAAACCCAGACAGAGCAACTAAAACAAGCCTGCAGGGTTGCTGACTTTTATACGAGATACTACGTTAGTCAGACAGAATAAGCGAAGCGTTATAATTTTTAATACCAGGCAGTTGAATTTCCCTTATTTTGTTGACTGCAATCAGTTAAACATTGCCATCGGTTGAGGCAAAGTCGGGACCTTCCTGGAACCTTTTGTTCCACCCTGGATCCCCACAAACGACATCTCATTGTATTGAGGGTGCAACAGTGTTCTTCAGAAGGATGTGGTTTTGAGAGTTATTTAGTGTGACATAGTGTCATTTACTTCATTGTTCCTTACATTCCCTCATGTAAAAGTTTTTCTTGAAACCATTTATAATATTTTTCCAGTTTAATGTATTATTATTTAAAATATTACTGTATACTTTCTAAATCTTGAACTTTTTATCTTAAAAACCTTGTAATTACGAAAAATATTTTTCTTCACATTTACTTGGAATTTTGTAGAGCCTAACTCGGATAGAATTGTTTAAGTTTTTACAATGGCCTCAAAATCTTGGCATGGATACAAGTTGTAAAGAACTATTGGCCTTTTCACTTATTAATTCAAGTTTTGTTGTTAATATGAATTGTATTACTTTTCATTTATAATAAAAATGAGTTGTGGCACTTGAAAAAATGTAAATGAAATGACTTTTTAGGATTTTTTTAAGCTGGAACTGGGGATGAAGGTTTATTTTAAAGGAAAAAATCTAATCTAAGTGATTTGACAAAAAGGAATTGGTCTCAAGTTTAAAAACTTATCATTCTGCATTTTCCTTGAAACACATTCACACAACGAAATGAAAAACCGACATTTCCATATTGACAGAATCCTTCACTTGATGAACACAAGAAATAGCTAAATTTGTTTTAAAATTACCAACTAATTAATATCATAAAGCAAATTTCCAAGTTTCCACCTGATACCTGGCTATCCTCATCACTTGTCCTTTCCACCATTGACCGCACGAAGACAAGCCACAAAAATGTTTCACTTTCACTTCTTCCCTTTATTCCCTTTCAAAGCTTTCACGCAGATAACTAAATCACTCTATGCCTTTGTAAAGGACCACAAAAACGCCATTTCAAAACTTTCTTTTCTAAATCAGGTTCATTACCATCACAAAGCGATATAATTTCTTTTTCAGGACATCAGGGATGGACAAAAAAATGGTGCTCATACGATATTCATGGAACGTAACATATATCAAACGATCCGATGTGACAACTCCGGACATTTTTCACTGTGCCCGTTTATGGCCGGCCCGAAAGAGGACTTTTTTTTGTTCTTCGTCCAATTATAAAAATTAAATGAAAGAATGGAAATGGAGGCTGTATGGGGGTTCGTGATGTGTCTTCATGAATCAAATCAGGCGGATTGAAAAAGTACAATTGAAATGGCCGGTCGGTGGTTTATCGCGGCAGAATCTGGGAAGGAATAATAAATCCCATTAGTGGATCTTTTCTCTGTATTTGCATGATGGGAGGTTTTTTTTTTGTTGAGAAATGTGTTGTATTTGGAAGTGACCAAAGCGTGGATGAGTTATTTTAGCTCCGAGGGACATATTTGGCTTGCACAAGCTATTTTTCTAAAGCTTTCAAAAAGTAGTATTGAATACAGTAATGACGTTCTGGAACAGGGTAGAAGGGGTCCGCCTTAGGTGGTCCACATGTTCAAAACTGAGTTGAAGTATGAGTGTGTGAAACTTGCAAATTTGCGAACTTTTTCTTTTTTGAGGCCTGAAGTTTTCACTCAACCTCCTTCAGATTTCAGTTAATTTTGCAACTTTTTTTATTTCGCCACTAAGGGGCGCTATGTCATCTCAATGGATTCGCCATGGTCCACTTACCTAGGAGGGGTAGACCTTACTTCCATGACCCTAGGAGACGTTGTTTCCAAATAAAAGCCGTGAAAGGGACTTTTAACACCCTGTATATAGTAAGCGATTGAAACCCCCCAAAACAAAAGTCCACTCACACTCTTGTTTTAGGAGTATGAAATATATTGCATAGTTGAAAATATTCAGCGTTATGTACACGCTCATGGTTTTAATTAAATATGAATGAGCTCTCCTACTAGATTACTACATCTATAAACTACATCTCAAAAAAATATTTTCATATTTTTTGTTGAAAAGTAAAATCTTAAACATTTAAGATCTCAGGAGAAGAGCGCCTCCCAATTTGAGATACAACAAACAGGCTCTATTATCTACATTCACGGTACAAATGAACTGTAGGTATCAACTTATCTTTATTTGATTCTTCGAATCTATATATTCGTTTGACATTTAAGGAATCAAAACAAATTAGTCAGGAATGTGGAAAAAATTTTCTAATAAATCAAACACAAAGGAAAAGATACAGTCAACACCATCACTTTTGGAAACATATCACGATGCGATTATTCAATTTTAAATTCGTAGAGGAGAATTCCGCCTTCCTTAAAGTTATTAAATACTGCTCGCAGAACAATCGCACAGATGATGGACCTTATTTTAACAAGAATGTTGACAAAAGGGAAAAGATCATCACGCCACTGTTGAAGTTGGCTGCTCAAGTCAAGGTTTCGATCGAAAACATCACGCGAGTGGAAAAACTATCCGCGCAAACTACCAAAAATCTGCATAATAAATGTGTTTACCGCATAACTATTCGGTCTTCATTGGTATTCATTACACGTTAAGTGAAGTGCACTTGCACTTGATTTGTAAAGAGCGGAAAAAATAATCTTAATGGTTGTGACGGTTTTTTTTTTCTCTTCCTGAATGTTTTGTGAGATGGAATCTGATGCAATTTTTAGGGGATTTTCGTTTGTTTGTGCAAGGTGTCATACATCTCTTCCTGAGAAATGATTTTGTTTGCAAGCTTATAATACAAGTTTTCTAAGGTATAAACTAAAGGTTGTCGATTTGCTTAATGCCAAGAGTTTAAGGTGCATCGAATTAATAAACATTGTTACGTTTGATTTTTGGAACAAATAAGAAGGCCGTTTTTCAGGATACTTTTTGCTTTTTATTAATGGGTCTTCCAAAAAAGGACTCATCAAGTACGAAAGTAACAGTAAAATATCGGTAAGTTTGTTTAAAGCTGACGAAATCATGTACAGCTCTTACAGGTGTGACATCAAGTTGTTTTCATTTGCCATTTCCCAAAGCAATTAATTACTAATTCCTCATATCTTATATACGCCAGGAAAACTATTTCGCGTCCTTTTTCATTTTACGAGTTTAAAAATTCTCCCAAGATAAATCAGATTTTTGAAACTGTGAAGTACTAGTTTATGGCTGAAGAGGATATTTTATATTTAAAAAAAATTCTTTGATTTTACTGTGAAAGTAGAAACTTATATCTTGGGACCCTTTGCTCTAGCATTTAATCCGTTTAATTTAAAGTAATGATGTATATTTATAAAGAAAGATGAGAAAGTCCCCCCCCCCCAAAAAAAAAACCCAGTTAAAATCGTATAAAATTTTCAAAATTTAATAAAAGTATTCCTTTTATTTGCAAAGGATCATGAAAAATCAATTTTTTCTTAATTAATATTTAAAGATACTAAATGGAAAAATTGGCATCATGTGTAATTTTAAAACAGTTACGTATATCGATAATTTAGAACAATATCGATTTAATATCCATATAGACTAGACATCACGTTTTAATCCTTTCTTTAATTGTAATAAATTCAAAATGCTAGCCTAGGTTACCCATCATCTTTAAAGCAACACTGTACATAACAGGGAAAATGAAAGGAAACGTTCTATGGAAAGCAACCAGTGCGTTCTTCCTACTTTTCGAACCTCGCCCAAGATCCCCACGGAAACCACGCCAAAAACACCCCCATCCCGAATGCAAGGCACATTCGGCACCAACCACCGTGCAACAATGGGAAGACGGACCGACCATCATCAAACAAAGCATCATTAGGATAAAGTTATAAACCCGGCAACTTTTCCATTTTCGGCCGATTTGTTACGGCTAGGAGCTGGTTTTTATTGATATTTTGTTTGGCTTTCAAATGAAAATGGATAAAAAAATAGAGGAGAGGAAAGACGATGCGTATCCAGGCCAGAGAGTCCCCTATTCCTTTTTTTTAATCGTCCCCAGTGACGTCAGGGGGATAAAGTCTGTCTGCCCTAGCAAGGCACGAGTGGCAAACCTAAAATCCCTACCCACAGCAGAGAAAGCAGTGGCGAGTGCAGGGTATCGGGTATCTAATAGAAGTGAGATAACCATCTTTATGGCTTTTTTAGTGCACTCCCCACTGTTTTTTCTGCTGTGGGTACTGATTTTAGGTTTGCCACTCGTGCCTTGCTAGGGCAGACAGACTTTATGTCCCCCGGTCTGTTCCCCCGTGGGTTATCTGATCGGATGAAAGGAGGGCAAGTGCGCTAGGAAACTGTTATTTCACAGGTTTGGTTTGTGTTATTGTTATTTGCGATTCTCTGCTTTAGAATTTTTTTTCAGTTCAGGGGCAAACTCGAAGAAGAATGTAAAGTTCTAGTATTCAGGGCTCACTTGTTAATGTTGAAAGTATGGGAAATCCATATAATTAATTTTAGAAAATTTATCTAGATAAAATTTTATTCACACCATACTAAAAACTAAAGAATCTATTAAATCAAAAATGCATGCACAGTTAAAAATAAAACGTTTTAACACTTACTTTGACCTGATAGGTTTTATAAAGCTAAAAACCACTCAATGTTTAAGATGTAAAGAATAAAATGGCATTTCATTTTTTTAATTGAAATTATTACATACCTGAAAGATTATCTCTTTTTCTTCTCACATAAGCGGTTATTACTTAAAATATACCGGTAAAGTATAGTAAAACTAAGAAATATTAAGCCTACAAAAGTGGTAATATTCATAGAATGTGAAGTATTTTAAAAAGAAATCTAAGCTTTTTAGAATAAATTTATTTCTCATTGATGGAGAAAGATACCAGTCACCATCTACCAATAACGAAAAAAAAAAAAAGAATACGGAGTATTTTGAGCTTAACCAAGCATTGACCAGTTGACTTTTAAAGAATTAGTTAATAAAATAAGTAAAGCCGGGTTTGATTTCTAAGTGTGTCCTACTCCATAAATTCCTTTCGCCGAGTAGAATGACAAAAAAACCCTACTTAAAATAAGTGACTGAACAAAACTTAGGAATGTTCACATCATCAAAATGATGATTAATGTTTTAAAAATTTATCTCCCCTACTTCGAGTATAATGTTATTAAGTATTCAATTTGAAACACTTGAAAATTCCTCAAATTATGTTGAAATTTATTATGAAAGAGATTTGAATAAAATCTGAAACACTTAATTTCTTCAGGACGTCTCTACTGCTCTAAAATATTTTGTGGGTAAGTATTTGTTTTGTGGGTTTTCAAGTATTTATTACATGCGAAATTATGAATCTACTACACTATATATCAATTTTAAAATATACTGCTCTGTACCCGTCCTCATCTATTCGATGTCTCCCCTCTCTTTCCTGCCCCCATAGTTTCTCGGTGTGATATGCAAACCCCCGCGGATCCAAAGGGGGCACTCTGGACAGTCCCCCCGCTTAAACCCATAAAAGTTCTCAAAATGACTTAAAACTTTAAAACCCTACATTTACAGATCAAATTTCAAAATATTTTTCTGGGGGAGGGGGACCTCCATACTTGAGGGATACCTTTTAGAAAATCCCCAACATTTTGTGTCAATATTTAAAAGTGATGGTCTGGAAAAGTCCCCCCCCCCTTGGAGCCTTTGCTTGTATCCGCGCCTGTTTGTAAGGTGTATTAAAATGGAAATTGCAAAACTTTAAATTGTTGTAAGACGAAATAATGATGAAAAAATGGGTTCACCTTTTTTTTCAGGATAAGGGGTTGTCAAAGAGAAAAAAAATTGGACACCACTGCTAACCAACCGACCCGAAACGGAGCGTCGTCGGTTCAGTTCGAGTCAACCGATTCACCCTGTGACGGATGTCAAAATTTTGTTTTAAAAGAGGTTTTTGCTCAAAATTATTTTAATGTAGCTTATTATATAAGTGTATATCTTCAGTTAGGATTTGAATTTCCCTTAAGAGCAATATTAGTTTTAACATTCTGTGTATAATACTGACTAGAAAGTTAAAATTGGGGGGTCTAGGAGGTCCTCCCCGAAAATACTGCGAAATTGGATGCTTAAATTATTGTTTAACCACGGCTTAAGCCGTTGTTTAACTCATGTATGGGCGTTTGAGACCCTTTGTGTGACATTTGAAGTTTTCAAGAGGAAAAAGCAGTTAATAAATAATTGTCAATATTTGGAAGGGGGGGGGTCGGACCCCCAAGCCGCCCTTGGATACGCCCCTGCCTGGTGTAATCCCCCCTCGTGATAAATCAGAAGCCGACCATCAGACAATCACTCACGCCCATAAAATTAATTCGTCAAATCGCCCGTTTTGATTTTTACGAGCGGGAGGGAGGGAGAGAGGGCCGTCAATCGATGTACCGGTCGCACCGCGAGCAGGAGCGGCTCTCTCTGTTGCTAGGCGGCCGAAAATAACAGCTCCGTTCCGCCGTAACCTCAGCGAGGGGCGAGTTCAGTTCAATGTCGTGAGCCTGTTGCTATAGGCCGCCTTTGTCTCGGATCGCGCGCCCCGGAGATGTGGTGATGAGATTTCTTGAAGAGAGAATGGGATGCAGTGCAGAGGGAATTGATGTCGCCCCTATACGTATAGAGGTGCGGGTGGGTTGGGTTGAAGGGGGGAATTGGAATTGTGGAGTACTCTCTCTCTCTTTCTCTCTTTCCCGTACCTCTCTCTGTTCTCTTAACTTTTTTTTTGTGCTTCTCTCCCTTTCTCTTATCTTTCTCTTTATCTGACAGAGAGATATCGGTGACAATCGAGTGAAAACAATATGGGAATATCTGATAATCCCTTTCAATTCTTGCTCATGATCCTTCCTTTTTTAACCGAGAATATTTCTCTACAGAATCATTTTTTGAGTTTTGGGGGGATATATCAGAGTGGCGTTTAGAGAAATTTATTTCGAGAGAGGCCCAAATAATTCTCTAAAAAAATAGTCATTATCTAGCTCCCAACAAGATTTTTGCACCGGTGGAAAGGAACCTAAATTATTTCTCAGCCCCTCACATGCATATTTATTAAATTCAATCTAACTTTTTAATACTTTTTTAGCTACGATTTGGATTTTGATGAATTTATTATGGAAAAAGTTGTGAATAATAGAGTTCCAAATACCAATAGGGGTACTTCCATAGAAAACTTTTGAAAATTTGACCCTTAAAACAGGGTTTTACCTCGTTTTTTTTTTGTACATTTAGTCCAAATTTTGGCGGGGGGGGGGGGTTCCTGGTCCTCCTTATATACGCCCTTGATATATCTCCAGATTCCCTCTTGGCTACTCCCCTGGTCATACGTGGTTTACCATAGGGTGACAGATGTTTAAGAGTATTATAATGTAGAAATTTTAAAATTTCATTCTCAATTAGCCCATAGAAATTAGTTTATACTACTTTTTAGAGTTGTACTCCAAGCAGAGCTAGAAAAAGGGGGAAAGGATGTAACGTTTTATTCGTGCTCTCTATTTTGGGTGTACGAGAAAAGGTTTAGAGAAAGCAAAAAAGAAAATTTGAAATGAAGACACTAGTCTACTCTTGACAACGTAGAATCCTTAAAAAAAAGACCCCTGAACTAAATTCGAAGGTCCCTAAAGATATGTTCTCCTTCTAAATCCCCAGTTTAAGCAATTTCGGAAAGGACACTGGACAAGTAGGTCACCTCATCTACTCTCATCAAGCATTTAAACTCCCGAGAGAGAAACAAACTATTTCTCTTCTCTCATCAAAATAAAAGATCCCAGTCTCAAAGAAATAAAAAAAAGCACTCTTCTCAATCCATCAAATTTAATCCCGACTCTGACTCCCGATCCCAAACAAAGCTCTTTCATCTCTTCAAAATAGTCTCCGGTTCTGCTGTGTGTTCTGGTTTCTTTCCATCATGGTGCAACCCGAGACGCCCGGTTATTTCGCCTCTGTTGGGGTTAAAATAACTTAATTGCAGTTATTTCAAGCGAAAAAGCGCAAATCAGGCGATCGAGTGACTTGCGATTCGCGACGTTTCGGAGCTAGTGTTCCGTCACAGCAGTGGTTGACAGATGGGGAGACGTTTTTTGAGGAGGCGGTTATTCGTAGGTTTCTATGGTTGCACAAAGCATTATTGATTATGTTATTTTTATACCTATTGTGATAGCTGTTCTCGATTTTCACTTTAAATACCGATGCTATTAAAAATCTACTATTAAACGGGGTGAACACTTATAGTTTTTGCTATTTAATTCTCTGGTAAACTACTGTCATGGTGTATTGGACCATAGATTAATATTTTTATATTATGAGCTATTAATATTAACCAAATAAAATGCAAGAAAGGGTTTATAATTAGTACTATTATAATTAATTTAGCGATTTAGAGAGAAACAAGTAGAGCTGCAATGTAATGTGTCCCAGTAAAGATACGGTAATGGAAAATATATTATCTGTATGATAATATACACGTGCTGAGGGCGAAATCTGGGGAAGGGGGGTATGGAGCTGCAGCCCTTCCCTAGAGTTATAAACCACAATTAAATTTCAAGAAATTTTATTAATTTTTTTTTTCCTATTTTCTCATTATTTTGATTTTAATCTCCTTATATGAAAAAGAGTGGGAAAAGGTTGACATTTTTTTACTTATGTGCTTACAATAATCAATAGTAAGAAGTTTGAAATTTGGGAGAGATACGTTTTATGTCTCAATTTCAACAAAAAGCTTATAGGATTCATTAAATTTAAAACCATTTCAGAAAAACCTATATTAGAGTAGAAAAAATAATGTAAATTACCACACATCTTCAAATCTTAGTCTGTAAGGAGGTTCATAATATCAGGATGCTTTCTATAATAATCTTCTTTACATTTTTGTTAAATAAAGAAGACACTTAATTTATAAAAATAAATGGTTGAAGAAAATGCTCTTTAAGCATTGAAAGAAAATAAACACCCAAAATGACGCACTAAGCACCCAAATGTTCTACGAATAGACATCGACCTTACAACCCCTGAACGACCCAAATTTACCTCAGACCACTCGAGATCTAATAGTGGGTGGGCCTATGCCCTACCCATTCAACTCTAAAGCATACAGCACTCCATTTATTTATTGTTCTACAGCCAAGGATTTCCCCAAAAAATGCCAATAAACTTCAACAAGAACCTCAAAAGAGCCCAAAAGGTCGAAACCGGAGTTTGTCGAAGGAGCGGGTCTGGTCTGGGCTGGGCCAGGGTCAAGATCCCTTGGGAGCGGCTCCAGACACGAATTCGGGGTGCGAAATTATGAGAATGCAAGTCGCAATTAAAAATGTCACGTCTTTGTGTGAAGAGGGGATTACAGAGGAGACGAAGTTCAAGATGAAGAGTTTGGTCGAGAGAGAACCGACTCCTTGCTTCGTGTTTTTGAACTGAGGAGATGAACAAGTTGGGAATGATGAACAGGATGTTTAGCTCGTATATTAATTCGAAGAAGGACAAGCTCCTGGGAGGATTTAGGGGTCATGGAAGCATCAGTGCCTCAATCTTTTCAGGATCAAATAAATTCATTAGCAGTCCATGAGGGCCAAGGATGCTAATGATTCGTTTTCGATCGAGGGTCCTGGGGGTACAGATCATATTTCTTTTCATGTTTTTCCATTATTTTAATAACAAATAGTGTTTCGACAGAAATAAGGGATGAAAGGGTCCTCCAGATACTTCCTGGTCTTCCTTACATGTTTCGGGTTTTTTTTTTATGTAGTGACCTACCTCCTTTTTATGGAAAACTGTGGCTTATATTCTTAATATTGTAATATCACTATCTTTAATCCAGCATTATCGAAACTAAAAGATTTAAAAAGAAGACCCTGGGAGGGAGGAGGCAAAGACTATAGGAGGCATACTGTCTCTTGATTATTCTGGAAATATTATTTACTGTTAAGAAAAGTGTAAAATTCTGAAAATGTTTCGGGGTTGATTACCTTTACTCAGTAGACTAGGACTAGGAACTGATTTTAACTGATTTTAGTTTCAGTACAGTTCAATAACAACTGATATAAGTAGAGTAAAGCTTGGAGAATTGGAGATATTTTCAATTTTGCCATTTTTGGTCTTTATTTTCTCATTAAACCTCACTATTCCTTATCAATAAATAAATATGTAATAAATTTTACTTCCTCGATAGATTTTTTGAACAGTTCGCACAATTCAAGTCAGTTGTAACTGCAGTTCACAAACACCGTATCAGTTTATTATCAGAGAAAAATCTCTCAACGTTAGGTGGGCCGTAGACTTTCTAGATGTCATAAAACTTGGATGTAATAAAACAATTACTTCTGGGCCTCCGGCACTTGCGGTGTAACGGGAGATATGGGAGCCCTCCTCGATCGCTATCTGTGGTTAACAGGGTTACTTGTGGGGTTCCCAGTTCCCATGTTTACTTGTGGGGTTCCCATGTTTGGGGTGAAATCGTCTTTTGGTGATCATGTTAAAGCATGGGCTTTTTGAGAACACCGCTCCCTTTTTAACTAGAAATTCTTTTCAGGTTCCCCCTTTACTAAATTTTGGCCCTAATTTGCTTTAATTAATGTAGTAACATTTCACCGAATTTTAAACCAACAAGTAATAATAAACTTTAGTGTATGTAACTTCTGTGGAAAAAATAATTTTAAAGCTTAGATATGAACATTACTATACTAAAAAATTAAGTTTCCGATGTACTCTTATATTCTTAATAATCCCCGAGCAATATCCGGGCATTATTCATAATGCCCGGATTTATCACATTGCCCGTAACATATACATAACTAATTTTCATGATTTAAATCGTGATTTTAATCACTTCATTTTTAAGAAATATCGTGTGATTTGAATAAAAAATATTAATATACCACGAATTAACTGTTATACGTTATAAAATTGGATTTCAATATTTACTTCATAATTTTAATTTCGTTGATTAGGAACAGAAAGATATGATGAGAGAAACTACTAAAACTCAGGAACAAGTTTCCACCTTGTTCCCTTTTATATCTTGTTGACCATTGATACCCTTCATATATCTTTTCATTGGATAGGGGAGACTGTGGTTAGTTGGCATAATTGAGAGTGATTAATTAAAAGTGTATTCAATAATAAACCCGACATTCATTTTCAGCTCAAAGATTAACCTATTCAATGCATAACTTGATATGTAAGTTTAACTCTTTAACACTATAACTGCAATCTTATCCGTGATGTAATAAAATAGAAATATGTTCGAGAAATTACAAAAGCTTACACGGAACCGTCAAAAGAATCTGAACATTTTAAAAATAAAAATGTGTCATTCTTATCAGTAATTAAAATGTTTTTCCTCTGGAAACCGTCAAGAAAATTATTTTTAGAATAAAAACGAAAAAAAAAATAATTGAGAAATGTTTTCAATTTTAACTTTTTTATCATGATTTTGATATGTATTGTTTTCATGAATAATCAATCGAAAAAAGTTTACTAAGATGCACGTGAATCCCTCAGTCAAAAAACGTTGGCGATATTTTCTTCGCCAGGCTTCGCCAGCACTCCCATTCATTCCCACTCCATTATCAACCGCGAGACTATACTTCTCTTCACTAGAAGACCATAAACTGCAGGTGGCCCTGCCGCAAATTGTTTTATTACATCTAGTGGCTCGATGTAATAAAACTTTACGTTGCTCCTTATTTTAAAAAAATATAGCTCACATTTAATCACTTTGCCCTACCTCCCACTTTAAAATGACATCCCATAAATCCTCTAGTGACTGGAACATCCAATGCCATCCTCTTCATCAAAGACTATCCAAAAAACAAATCCAAGCAAGGGCCGAGATATCCATCAAACTTATCACATCCATCCTAATTCCAACCCTTCGGCGGCTCTCTTCAAAGTTTGCTTCAAAAAACAGTTCTTTGCCTTCGGGACAATAATAGCAGGACAAGTAGGACATCACCCTTGAGTCAAAAGGACTCGCAAACAAAACGTTGATAACAATGATTCACGTCTTGAAAAATAACGTGTTGAGGGGCCTGGCTTATCAGCAATAGACAAACAAGATAAGAATATCATGTTTTTTTGTCAATGACGGTCCATTCAATAGTCTGTCGGTGAAACACCTTCAAGACGAAAGGTGACATTGTTTTTGTGATAGGGTTGTTTATTGGAATGTTTTTCCATTCCATGTTTTAATTTTTTTTTCAGATTGGAAGATGAGGGCAGAGATGAGGTGTGAGGACTAAAGCTTGTTCTCTTATCTGATAACAATCGGATGTTCGGGTAGTCTGACTGAGCTATTTTTGGTAGTTAGATTGACATGTTTGGTTTGGTGGGTGTTTAGTATGTTCAAAAATAAGTGGATTTGAAATGAAACTGTTGATGAAAGAATTTAGATAAATGCACTGATAACTGACCTCAAGAATAGGATTTTGCTGGATGAATCATTGGTTATACGAAAAAACCGGTCAATATAAAAACTGTTCAGTAAAAAAACATATTTATTACATGGACAAAGCTATAATTTTTTTTGTTTTTTAGATCGGATTTAACTTACTGATTTTTACATTAACCGGTTTTTTTCGCTACACCCTACACCGAATCAGTGGTGGTAGAGATGGGTGTATATTTTAGGTGTTATAAAACGTTTCTATTGGAGAAATGAATAATGCATAGAAAAAAACCTGATAATGAGAAAATAAAGAGGGAGAGGACGACAAAATGAAAGAAAGAGAATGAGAAGAAGAAAGAAGAATGGAATGAAGAGAAAGAAAGGAGAGATGTGGAGAGACAGTGTGACAGCAATAATTTCCGAGAAAGGGCTGGATAGTTTTCTTTTTTTGACTATAGCAATGGACCATATCTCGCCAAAAATTCCAATACCCCCCTTCGAAATTCCAATATCCCCTTCGAAATTCCAATATCTCCCTTGGAAATTCCAATATCCCCCTTCGAAATTCCAATATCCCCCTTCGAAATTCCAATATCCCCCTTCGACATTCCAATATCCCCTTCGAAATTCCAATATCCCCCTTCGAAATTCCAATATCCCCCTTCGAAATTCCAATATCCCCTTCGAAATTCCAATATCCCCCTTCGACATTCCAATATCCCATTCGAAATTCCAATACCACTCCCGAAATTCCAATATCCCACTTCGAAATTCCAATACCCCCCTCCGAAATTCCAATAACTCTCATCGAAAATCCAATACCCCACTTCGAAATTTCAGTATCCCCCTCTGAAAATGTTTTCTGGGTACACTAATGGAGAAAGATATTGAAAGAAAGAAGGAATGAAAGGAAGAAAAAAGAAAAGAAAAAGAGGGTTACAAATAAGAAGGGCCCCAGGGTAAGAGAGTGACGTTTCCACATCATGATATTTTTCAGAACCTTCGAGAAAAAAAGAGGACATCGATAAAGACTTGGCGTTGCGCCCACTCCCTGCAATTCTCTTGAACCTGTGGGCCTTACGTGACAGACAACAGGTGCTCACCCATCAGAGAAGCACACTAACACCATGATGCGACCCATTCAGTGCGCGAAGGGTAATCGTTTCTGAGTGAAAAGTTTACATAATGATAGGTCTCTCTCTCTCTCTCTCTCTGCCATTGGAGGAGGAAGAATTGAGTTTTCCCCATAAGTTGCGCTCACAGATCGGTTTCAGTTCAAGTTGTTGAAATATAATATTTCATAGGTTGAATTTAAAGAGATACCTATTTTTAGCATTGAGTTTGTTATAAGTGTAGTTTCTATCAAATGAATTGTCCCAGCTGAAAAAAACTGACGTATCTGACTAATTTGTTATTTTAGCATTATTTTGCGAAAGCTTTTTATGTACATTTTAGCTTTTTTGGAGCATTTCCCCCTAGCTTAATCCCTGTATTGAGCTAATATACTTTTAGACAGATATAGACATTTATTATACAGTTTTATTATGTAGTTTTTTTATAGACATTTTTAAATCTACCATTTATTGTATTTCAATGGCGGCGTAGCCAGAAAAAAATTTCGGAAGAGGATATTGAAATAAAATGGAGAAATATATGGAGTAAAAATGTTGTCCATTTCAGTGGTCAAATTAAGGAAAATGTTTGACTTTCGGTGAGATACATCCCCCAAATCCCCCCTGGCTAAGCTACTGAGGTAGTTTAAAGATAAAGAGGAATGTGTTTGAAAACCAACCATATTGAAATTTTGGCCATGAGAAAAATCCACTAGTTCTACTAGGGATTTTTTAAATAAAGAGATATGATGTTGGAGGGTTTGATCATATTTTTTTATGGTGATAAAGTCCTAAGTTTTTTTTTTAAAGAGAAGCCTAATTTTCAGAACCTATACTTCTTCCTCTTGATAATCCTGCAAATTAATCATCCGTTTATAGAGGGCAAATCCAAGGGGGTCCCTTTACTAATTTGAAGTTAAATGCGTTATTTTCTTGAGAAAAAAGGTAATAATATGCATAAATGATGGTTGATTAATGATGAAAACAACTTCGTTAACAAAGTTTTAAAAAGTCACGGAAATCAATACGTTTTGGTTACAAATTGAGGAAAATGTATAAATCCTATTTCGTTCAGTCCTTATAATTTTGAATACTACATTAATTATAACAGTCAAGAATATAATCGCGATTCATATAAACACCAAATGACTGAAGAACAAAAAGACTGAACGTTTTGTATGGTAATGAATTTAATTTAGAGAAGAATTATCCTTTCCAAGGGTGTTGTACTAAAAAGAAACACACTTAACCCAAAATTATTATTTATTCTGTAGTTCAAGGGGGATTTTTACTGCCGCTTTATAGTGTGCAGTAAATTTTAACAGCAGAGAGCGAATGTGATAGCTATTATAAAATATTTCTTTTGGAACAAAAGATTATAGTATATCATTGAAGCCGAAGGTAAATTTTATATTAGGACGTTCGTTAATGAAGAAGTTTTTAAAGTTAAGCAACTTAAGTTTTGTATTTCAAGGTTGGAGCAAATTAAGCTAATTAGCAATCATTCTTGTCGATAATATTTACTTATAACTAGTAATACTTAAATTGATAGTGTTTTTATTTGAAAACTAAGCTGTTATTTAGAAATATATTTAAAAAGATGGTTTATAAAATTTCATTATATCTGGAGCGTTGAAAAACCGATTGCAGAAGATTATTCATAAGGTAAAATGAAATAGGGGAGAGTGGGGCACCTTGGGACATGGCCCACCTTGGGACACTCGAATTTTCGGACGCAATTTTATAGTTATGAACTCGTGCTTCTAGGTACTAATAAATTAGACTAAAATCTACTCCTCAACGTGTTTTGGAATATTTGGTGAGTCTACAAAATTATTTACTTCACTTTTCTTGTTTTTCGTGGTCTGAAGTAAGATTCACCTGTAGTTTTAAAACCCTCTTTGAAGTAAAATAAATATATTTATGTTATTATAATTATGCTTATAAAAGTACGTGTATCCATTGATATTTTAGAAAAGAAAACGAAAATTTATCGCTAAATCCAAAAGAGTAATAAAGATTAATACCCAAAGTGACAAGGTGGGGCACCTTGGGACATGTTAAAAAAACCCAAAATTTTCAAGAATAAAACAAAATTGTTTTTTATCAAGAAATTAAATAATTTAAGAATTTAGAATATTATAATTTAGAAATTGGTGCAAAAAAGTTTCTGGAAGGAAACAAAAAAATCAGTGATTTACGTCATGACAAAAATGAGTAAATCAGTGAAAAATTTTGAATATAAAATATTATTGATGGCTAATTTAAGATTCTTAAGCATAGTTTTATCATAATTTAATGTGTTGTTTTTATATTTTTAAAATAACCTAAGTTTTTATGTTATTATTGGAAGTGTCCCAAGGTGGGCCACTAGTGGGGCACCTTGGGACATTAAAAGAGGTTTTTTTAAATTTGTTATTATGAATTCCCTAAAAGAGATAATTGGTCGGAAAAATTTTTATTAGATGCGCAAAGAACTAAATTTAATATATTAGTAGCGTTTGAGTAAATATAACGGTATAAATAAGTTAGAAAAATAATTGAGTAAAAAGTGTCCCAAGGTGCCCCACTCTCCCCTAATAATAAAGTGAAAAAAGGCGTTAAAAGTTCATAGTATCTCTTCCATTGTCTTTTATTGCCGATCAAAAATCAAATACACTACACAATAATAACATTAAAAGTCATACTATGTTGAAATCCCCCAGAAAATGCTTATGTTTCCATATTTACAAGTTCTTCCCTTAACATTCCACACCTTATCCTTTTTCATTACATACTTGAGAACATCACATTAATTATTCTTATCAGTAAGCGTCTCTTTTTATTAATTTCAAAATATTGTGATGTGTTTAGGGCTTATTTGGTGTCTATTACATTTAAATTAATTCTTATTATTTGGCGTCTTTTACAGTTTGTTGGCCTTATTTGACGTCTAATTTGCATTAGTCTTTATTTGTGTCCATTATGTGATAAAGTAGATTTTTCTGTAAAATACTTACTCTCGTGAGTCATTAAATACTTACAGACATAAAAACAAATTCAGATGTTTTCTGAGAAATTCCATTGTGTTGACACCTTAAAAAAAGGTTAATTCAGTTCAAAAGATAATTATACCATTCTCTCTCCTGCCAATCATCTCCCTTATTAGCAAATATAAATTTTCCCAGAACATGTTTGGATATGGCAACACCTAGTCACAGCTGTTGGGAACATTTTTTCGACTGTGACTTTTGTAACGTTTTCTAATTTATTTACACAACGAAAAACCTTTGTTCCGAGAAAGGATTCACGGCTTTAAGGGAAAATCAAGTAAGTTCTTTGAACTTTTAAATGCCCTTAGATAAGCTTCTCCCCTGTATTTATCTTTGACTCATCCAAAAGTATATTTTTTTTCATTTAAATTAGAAAAGCTTTACTCTTCCGCGTGTACAATAACTAATTGGAATAAGGATGTTTAAGTAAGTAAACTTTTGTCTTCTATTTTAAATACAAAAGAAAGAGAAGAAAAGTTTTAGAGAGAACGTATACTTAATGGTCTGGAACTGATCTAAATCAAAGGTTCAGAACAACAAAAACAAAAGTTTTAAAACTTAAAAGGAGTGACTAATCGTTTGAAAAATAGTCGAGCATTGGTATGCTATGCAATAATTAAAAAATGTCAATTTAAAATGATAAATTTAAAGTAAAAAACAACTTAACCTAAGCCATCATTTGAAAAAAATTAAGGTAGACAAGAAAGTGCGGTATTTGGAAATTTCGCAGTATGAAATCAAAATTGTTTTATAAACAGTAAAATTGATATTTTTTCAACACAGCATGTACTGTAGCTTGTTTACTGAGATAATACCGATGGTTCCCATCCAAGTCAAAGAATTTATCCTGGAGGTTTTCCTCTCACTGTGGATGGGAGGATTTAGGTGGGTCACCTTGGGGATACATTACAAATCTTGGAGGATACGGAACCCTTATGCCTTTGAAAGCATTATTTATCAATAAAAACTGAAATTTCCTGTGAGTACCACGATACACCATTGATCATCTGGGACTTTAATCTCTTTCTATTATTACATATATATTTCGTTAATTATTGGGTACAAGCGGCATAAATATGATGCTCTTACCCGGAATAAACCTTTCTATGTATATTAAATCAGTACAACTGAGTGCACGTTTTACATCCAAAAAACTTTAAGTAAGTGTGGCGTAGCTAGAAAAAATTTTTCCAGGAGGGTATTGGAATATTTTTAGGGAAGGGGTAAATTCAGTCCATTTTTATGGTAAAAAAATCAAACTTTCAGGGAGTTTTAACCCCAAATCTCCCCCTCTGGTTAGTACACCACGAGTAAACAATAAGGTACTTTTATTAGAACAGCATTCGAGTTGCTACATACAAGGCTGGTAAATCTGAATAAAATATAGGGTTTTCGTTTACCAACTCCCAGCTTATTTCACCTTCATTTCTCTATTTACCTAAGCCCGTCATAACAACCTTCGCATACTTAGTAGTTGATATTACTCTAATCTACGCTCCCGAAAGACGTATACACGTCCTGATGAGCTCAAACAATAATCCAGTCCCATGCAAATGCTAGTCAAATCACCTCCATGCACCCAAGGCTGTCAGAACCGACACCTGTCCCATGTTTACGGTCCGTGCTCCAGTTAGCGTGTGTGTTTAAACGTGATTCAGTGCGTCATTGAAAGTGAAAATAGCCCGATAGGATGCGATATGATACGGCAAGTTTAACTATTCATCACATAGATGTCTCGACTCTTAACTAACTAGAGTGTGGGAGATACTAGCAGGTGCGGTGCTGTTATCTTCGGCGCGAGGAATTTGTGCAGATAAGTGTCTGAGTTGGGTGCAGGGGTTGGAATCACCCATAGAAAATTTTCTATTTTACAAAATGTAAACAAACCAATCTGGGGTTGATTTCACTGTGTGTGATAAAACGTGACCTCCTGGAGCATCGTTATTAATTAATTTATACCACGTTTATTTGGTTTGAACGTTTTCTAGAGCTACATTTGGCAATGATGAAGATCATAACTTCGGGAGATAGGCGTTTGAAACGAGCAAATTTAATGTGAATAAAGAGAAGTTTGATGTTTACGAGGGGGTGTTAGGTTAGGATCCCCCTAGGAAAAATGTTTGGGAAATTTAGCCCTTAAAAATCATTTTTGCACATCTGGGACAAATTAGATGTTACCCACCTTCGATGTTATTCTTAGAGATATATGGTTTCGATTGAGGTTTCTTGATTTGTTAAGAAAAAAGAAAGAGAGAGGAAAGAGAATAATAGAGAAAGGAGAAATCTGACACAGAAATATAGAGAAGGAAGATAAAAAAAAAGGAGAAACAGAATGAGTAATGAAATAAGAGTACCTATTTTATTTTCCATTATTCATTCATTCATTTCATTTACCATTCTCGTTCTTTCATGTATCAATCTTTTCTTTTTTTCCATTCTCTTTCTTTCATATATCAGACTTTTCTTTTTTTTTCTTCTCATTCTCTTTTCTTTATATCATATCTTATTTCTTTCTCTCCTCATTTCATTCAACTTCTTCTATTTCTCTTTCATTCTATTTCTTTTCTCTTCGTCTCTCTCGTCTTTTCTCTTCCATTATTCTTCTCTCTTATTTCTCCTTTTAATTCTATATTTCCGTCTCTTTCTCCTGTCTTTCTTTTCTTGTTCCTTTAAGGAAAACTAAATTTAACAAATTAAATCAAAACCGGAATCAAAACGTTAGCTCTATACCCCTGTACTAACAGGTGTAAGATTTTCGATTTGCGATACCAACCAGGCAGTGATATGTGCAGTTTTGCTCATCTTCTTCAGTCGTAAAAAGTCACATTATGAATACGAACAGCTAAATTGATCCTTTCACGTACTATATCCACTAAAGAGAGAGAAATTAGCTTTTTTCCTCAGAAAATCTTTTCTTAACGCATTGTCATTTCAGCTGTGCTAATACTGTGCGTGTTCTGGCGGACTTTTTCGGGAGGCTTTGCGTCAGCTCAAAGAGTTTTTCGAGGTGCATTGACACCTTTATGTGTGATCGATGATTTCATTATACGGGGGAATACGGGAGTTGTTTTCGTATGCCAGGTTTTTGACATTTAACGTGAGTGTTTAAGGATTTCGAATGAATGGGGAAGTAAAATATGTTTTCCCCTTTAAAATGTAACAAAAGGATAACTTCTCAAGATTTCTCAGGAAAATTTCATGGAAATTACCGGGAATTGTTTTATATGCAGATGAACTCCTTATCCAGTCTAGACATCTCTTTCAATTGATTTTAGAAATGAGTTCCATCTTTTATTTTGATTTGTTTTTTGGAATAATTTCATTACTTTAACACTCAGGTTTTAACTTTGTTCATACAAATTTAACATTTTTACTTTTCCAGGTAAAATTACATCTGATGACCGATTTTACCACTTTGAAAATCATTTGTAAAGAAAATATATCGAGTAAAAAGTAAAAAAGAAGCAAGGAAAAGAAAAGATCCCCCACAGGGAAACAGGCAGACTTTGTTGCTTGTGTTTAGAATCGGGTGCCACTCGTTTGGCAATTGTTTTAACATTGTTATGAAAGTTTAACACCCTTCGCTGCTTATCATCAAAATATATTATTGTCCAAGTTGACGAAATATTCGAAGATTTTTGTTCTTAAATAATTTTTATACCATTATTGTTTCACAAGAGAAATTATAAAATCCTTTTTCAGCCATTCCAAAAGGCAAAATCTACTAAAAAATACTCAAAAAAAAAGTCCAAATGTTATAAAAACTAAACAAAAAAATTAAGAAAATTGTTGTACGAATTAATACAATTTTTGATGTATTTTAAATTTATAAGTTTCTAGAACATTTTTATCAGTCCATAAAAGAGACTCTAACGAAGGATTGCATAACTTTAACTGGTCAAATTATGCCATCTTTACTTGCCGCAGGCCAACAAAAAATGTATCTGAACCGATCCAGCAGGGCAAAATATTAATAACGTTATGAATATTTGATTAATAGAGATAAAGACACCCTTAAAATGTACTATGTTCAAAATATATTTCAAGTTTGAATGTTCCCTTTTTGAAATTGACGATTCAAAATTATTTCTCTGTTTTCTCACCTTTACAAATAAAATTCCAAACACTGCCTTTTTATTTGTAAATAGGTGAACAAATACAGAACTAATTGAATCGTTAATTTGAAAAAGGGAATAAATCCACGAACTTTTTTTCAACTGTACAGTAATGTTGAATTTACTTATATTTTTCAACGATTTTTCTGTATTCTAAATAAAGTCCTGAATTTCCAGTAACAATTGGTGGTTATTTGCTTATGCAATGAAAATTCTATTACTTATACAGCCTTTTCTCTCGATTTTTTCCAACTTGGCTAACTTATCCCTATTTTCAAACAGACGATTCAATTTTCCTTTGGCAAATTGTTCTTTTAAATCAAGAACTTACTATAAACTGATCTTTTTGTAAAGACATTTCCTCTATAAAAAATTTAATCAAATTTTCAATCTTTTAAAATCATTCAAGACCTGGCAGGCCACAAAAAAGAGGGAGAGCTTTTCCCAGTATAGTATAACATAGTACTATAACACATTTTACCATACCTATGACGTCAGATTTCGAGTTGTAAGGCCATAGAGGGTCATGGGTGGGTACCCCTTCAAAACTGAAAAACAGACGTCAAAAAAGTATCATGCACGCAGTATCCCTCCCTAACCTTTCGTGGGGAGTCTCATTAAGAAAACAACGAAATATTTGTTTCGCTGATTGATTAAACCTGACCCGCTCTGAAGCAAGAGAAACGCGCGTTTCGGCTTGAAGGAGAGCTCCAAGTCTTCATTAGAGCTTGTTAACTGCAAGGACATAGATATAGACATACCTGTTTTGCAATGGGTGCTCCTTTGCTTGCTGGTAGCCTGTGAAGAAAGAAAAAGAGATGCAGTAAATGTAGCGAAAATTTATTTACAGAGAAACAAATAAGGTTGCGAAAACGTGAGGACGATTATCGTTAATTGGACAGATTGGTGAAAAGCACAGTCGCTTTGAGTCGTTATTATGATGTCTGGTAGAATGATTTCTGCTCTTTTAAGACTAAGTTGATAATTGGTCGTTTGCTTTTTGAGCATGTTAAGCCATTGTTTTGGTTAAAAGATTGTAACAATAAGGTTTTTCCCTGGTTGATTATTACGAATTGTGTTTCTTTCGGTATTTATATTTAAAAGTTAACGGATTGGTACACTTAACATAAAATTGTCTGAGCCAGTTTCCAAAAGAGGGAATTGTTAAAGAAGGGAATTATCCCTCTCTAATAATTAAAAAATAATTCTGAGACTAAAGTGCGAGATAAAGTTAGATTGCCCTTTTTATTAAATTAAGAAAATAATTTCAATTATCATTAAATAAATAGAAACAAAATAAAAGTTATGTTAGAAAAAAAAAAGAAAATTTCACTGCTATAACTTATTCAGAAGGTTATTCAAGGAGGTTAGATTCATGAATATTATATAACTATGATGTAAATTGGAAATTAGCATGAAATATTATTAAATTAATTAAGAGAAAAGATGATAATAATACAAATATAATAATTACTTATCAATTATTATACTTATCAATGTCTACTTTCCCTCTTTATTAACAGGCGTATCTTTTTTACGTAAGAAACAAAGAGGAAATTGGATTGATGACATAATACAAAACAATCACAATCAGTTTATTAAAAACAAAAATTGAAGGTTCAATGTTATCAATTCAATCTTTCTTTGAGGTCATGTGGAATGCCAATTGACGAACGTTCACGTGAAAAATTGTCAACTTGTTTCTTGTTTCCTTATCAATCTTAAGGCAAAAATTTTAATTTGTATCGAAATTGGAAAAGATCTAAATTTGATTCAATGAAGTTGAATATGAATAATTACTTAAATGGGGCTATCCATTCGGATATACTATCTACTCTGATTTAAACATTTACATTATTGTTATGCAATCTCTAATTATAAAAAAATTCTATTTGGCTCTACACACTTTAAAATGCCTTGTCCCTTTCATTTTATAATCCTATACATTTTTCTAGGTAGTATTGCTATCAATGTTGTGATAAACTGAAAATATTTATTTAGATTTAAAAACAATACAAATGTTTTTTAATACTTTAAACATTTAGGAAATATTTACTGAACTTAACTTACACATATTAAAACAAGGAAATAAAACCCGTGACCCTGTGAGTTACACAAATCCTATTTAAACAAAACTTTCCCACTATTATTTCATTTTATTGGATTATGTTGTCTTTCGTACCTTATATATCCTCTGCCCCAAAGTGAAAAGGTCCTAGGAACATAGCTTGACACTCCATAACTATTTTTGCAAAACCTATTTCCGTTGCTAACGCTCGAGTTGGAATTGTAACACAAAAGGAATGGATTGCTACGGAAGCACGCAAGAAATAAAGAAAAGAATCAGTAATTGTTATTTTTCAGGTGAGCTAGCTCCTCTGAAGATTACTGTTGGCTGGATAAAGAAAACACCAAAGAACGAAAATTAAGAGAATGTAAAAAAAACTACAGCTTCTGTCATATCAATATCAAAATAAAATTATTCATTATTTTTTGCACTCACATTATGTTTTCATTATCATTAAAAATACCAAATTTACAGATAGTGGTATTTTTTTGTTTTTTCGAAGATGTGTATCTTATAATACCTATCTTATTCCCCCAAGTATCCAAACTATCCTTCTAAAGGGAACAAAAAGTTCTTCACAGACCTCGGTAATAGTAATACCCAATAATTGTAAAAATAGTATACTCTCGATAAAACGAACTTCGTTATGTAGAAAACCTGTATTTTTCGAGGAAAAAAAATAAATTTCCCTAGACTTTAGGTATTCTTACCTAATTTAACTTCTTATGCCGAAAACTCTTTATCTCAAAATTTTTTACCCGTCCCTTTGACTTTGTCATATCGAGAGTGTACTGGAAAATAATTTGGGTTACTTAAGAAAGGAGAAAAGAGTATAAGAGTTATAAGAAAAGGTCTAACTCTTCCATGAGCGGTTCCAGCAGGGCTCCACTTTTTGAGGATCCCCTCTACCTTTGGATGCAAATAAATAAAATAAATATTTTATTGACCCCATCACACAGATAAGATAAACTTCCAATTAAGGTAGACACAAACTACACATACAATAGAACTTTCACATACAATTACAGACATTAAAAGGTTAACAAAAAGGTGAAAATTTAAAGACAACCGTTCATAAACAACAAGATCTGTTCTAATTTTATTGTAGGTATCAAAGAAAATATCAGTATCAGGAAGACTGTTGACAATTTTCAAAAACTGAATTATGGGTTGATCCATTAAGTATTTTTTTGTCATGAAGGAAACATAAAAAAAAAAACTTTCTTTGTCTGGTTGTACGCTGGGGAACAATAACAACACAAGATTTTACTTTTTTTTCTATAGAGATCTCTCCAGATCCTCCCATGAAGTTTCTCCCCCGGAAAATTGTAGGGATTTTGACCCTCCCTAAATAACTCATTTATGATCACCACAAGCAATTAATGAACGAAAAAGTTTGAACAAACTGGGGGAAGTGACCCCTGGGCTTTAAAAAAAGGAAAAAGTAGAGAATAAAGGGGAAAAAAGTAAGGAATGCTTGTAACGATAACTATCCTTTGCAACGCAAAGCAAGGTATACAACGAAACGAATATATCGATTCCATGCAAAATCACAAATATGACTGGCTCTTTGTATAGGGAGCGCATTCACGATCAGAATGGGTCATAAACCGGGGTTTTCATCAGTGGCACCCAACAATACCCAAACCGAAACCCCCGACGCCAATAAAATCTCCCCTTCAACACCCCAGACCCAGGGTGGGCCAACACATCCGATTACGCGTAATGTGTGCGCCCCCTGCAAAATATAAATCAGCAACCCAAAGAAAGAGTGGAGGAGCAAGCATAAAAAAACGGGGCTGGCTGTTGCTAGGGCTGCGTACGTGCGGATCGACACGGAACGGGATGATGGGGGCCCGCATAGGGGCGCTCCTTCCTTCCTTTCTGAGCGCCGCTGTTACCAGGGGCTGAGGTTGCTGAGCTGGTTTTACGTTGGGAAATAAATAATATGCTAGAGGGCGGGCGGGGTTAAATTTTTCTTGAGGTGTTTCGTTTTGTTTATCATTATTCAAACTTTTCTCTTGTTTGTTGATAATTCGTAATGGATAAGCGGTCGTACGACTTGTATCTATCCTACATGTTTTCGAGAAATGTTATATGTTTGCTTTAGTCTTACCTAGTTTTTTTTTTTAAATTTCGATTAAAAAAATTTTAGTCACCATTAAAAAGATTTACGTTTAAACATACACACATACGTACTCAGAGCATTGTAGTAGCACAACACGTGGTTTTGTAGACGTTCAGGTAGTTCAGGTAGTAGATAAGTTACAACCTGATAGAAATATATGTATAATATACAGTTTGTTTTATTCTCCTTAAGTCATCACAGCTTTGGCTATCTACTCCTCTTATAAATAAAATTTCTGTTTTACCTACTCCTTTTTAGAATTGCTCCCTTCCTACCAATAAGCGTTTACTTCGAGTGAAGCATGTAGGTATTTATTATGGTAAATCCATCGGTAATGAATTACGATTACTGCTACATTTTTTGCTCGAAGTTTTTGATACTTTTTCATTATATCCATATCGTAAATATTTACCAAGCTATTTTAGACGCCTAGTATTAGAAATATATCTCTAAGTCCTAACTAACCGATTAAAATATACCACTACAAAAAGCACATTGGTCACAGTACAAATTTGGCAAGGCAATACCAATTAGAATTATACATGTTGATGATTTTTAAATGGGTAAGTAATGGATTGTATCGAGATTTTTCTAAAATGTATAGAAGATAAATGATAGAAAATGAAATTACTTTACTAATTTAACTTATACAAAAAAAGGAGTGAGGGCATCAAATTTAATGCCATGCACCTGAATTCTATGCTATTGTTTTTCAAATTCAATACAGTATAATTATTGATCTCAAATCCAAGCACATATAAAAAACTGAGAATTATCCTTGTCCTTCAGCTTCAATAATAATTACAAATAGTTCTAATGGATTTCTGGGGGAGTTTTTAACTAGGACTGTTTCTTCTTAGCGCCCCATTACCAGTTGGTTATTTTTACATAAGTAAGCTACTATGCAATGTAAGCAATCTATTTACCAGTTCCAATAAAAGCTGAATGAATGTCACCCTCAGAAGGAGGAAACTCACGGACATAGTGTCATTCGTTCTTTTTTGGTCTTTTGATGCTGATTTACAACTTTCCTCTTCAAACGCATTTTCGAATATCGAGGCTTAAGAGGGATAAATTTATTGCTTGAGTTGTAACTTCAATCAAAACTTGAATTCCCGAATCTTGTGAAAGGAGAAAAGAGTGCAGCTTATATACAATGCACTTTAAACACCAGTTTTTGGATTGTAATCTCTGTTTATTTTTCCCTTTAGTTCAATATTTATCAGTTCTTAAAAAAATGTACTTAAATAATTTCTTTTTTTTTTGAAAATAAAATTTTAAAATATTAGAATTTGTCGCGGGAAAAATAGACAAAATAATATTTATGTTAAACAAAAAAAAGCAACTCTTTTGAGAATATTTTTTAGTTTTATTTTGAATGGAGGAACACGAAACTAGATTAATTGGAGTTTTTCTTAAATCTCTTCCTTTTTATACAACTTTTATAGAAAATTTGGAGCATTGATAAACAGTATAAAATCTAGAATACTATTGACAATATGTGAATGGTAAACTTTAAAAGAGGATATTTGACCATAAGAAGTCCCATTTTACATTTATAGCTTGTTCAGATACATGGAATATTATATTTCAATGAAATTTTGAATAACTTTTGTTTATTTAAACAAAAATCTCAAAATTAATACCCGTGACATTTAAAAGCAATGACACTGTACAATACCGTTTACGAATTGATACAAATAATAAACATGATCTTAACAGAAACATAGCTCCGATTAACCACTTTGGTCACTGAAACTGGCAACGGTGAAAAATAAATAGCCATTTCTACACCCGTTTCAAAAACGAACACGCAATAACATTTGAAACCCAATATGAGTAACTTGAAATGTGAATAATTAGTTTACGTTTAATTTAAATCAGGCCTCTGTGAGGGTCAACAACACAATGAACCACAGACGACGGTCCGGAGCCGTCATTTGAGAAAGTTCGATTGTTAGGAGTTGCGGTCAGAATAGAAAAAAAAATCGGGTGTTATTTATCAAAGTCAACTGCGCAGTTCGAATATTGATTAATATTATTAGGAAGTTAAAAGTTGGTAATAGCTTACGGTTGTTTGAAACGTAATCGATATATGCGCTTTTACTCTGGAGTAGCAACAACCGGCACAACCGCGGAAAACAGGAAAGTTGGGGTTTTGCTTGCTATGCCTTCAATAGAGCATTCGCACATTACGTCACTTGGAGGACAAAAACAACGTTGCTAAGGCTGTTGTTAGGGGCGGGAATTAGAAGCATCCAATAGAAGCATTCGCACATGACATCACTGGAGGATAAAAACAACGTTGCTAAGGCCGTTGTTAGGTAAAGTCATGTGATTGAAAATGCTCTATACGACTTATTTTATGCCATTTGGAGGAACGTCAGAAAAAAAAGCGTATACAACACACACATCTGGTTAGGTTTTTTTTCTCAAATTTCCTGTTTCTTAAAGAGCGTTGTAATAAAATTTAACTGTATATGATAAAACAGGAGCAGGATTTGAAAAATTGCAGGAAGCCGTATGCAAAGGGTTAACTTCCTTCATAACAGATCCATTGGTAGTCATCAATCATCAAGGGGTATCAAGGGACGGAGAGACTGTATCATTGGATACTGTACTGAATGGAATATTGAATCATGATCATGGGATACTGAAGCTATTAATTTTTTTTTCTTTTCTGCTTTTTAGTACGATTTTATGGATTTCGGTCTTTCTCCATAACTTTTCAGATCTTTCGCATAGTTGTTTCCTTTAATAACGTTGTAATGGAAAAATTCCTTTTTTAACATAAATGCCAGATAGGTATTAAAATATGGAAAATGGTTAACTATGGAGAGGAAAGCAGCCTCCTAATAGCTCCCCTTGATTCTAGTACAATGAATGCAATCAAAATTCTCCCTATTTTTTTCCACCTACTAGTGCAATATTCTTTTTTTTTTTAAGAACCCGCTAATCGCATTGTTGACTTCCGCGGACACAGCTCACGTGAGCTTTTGAGCGGACGGAGACTGGTGGTCGCGGATGTCAAGGCAAGAAGTCCGGAAGGGTTATCGCTATGGGGCGGAGGGGAGACAGAGCTGAGGTGGCACCATCAAATCAACAGGTGAGGAGCCTACGTGATGTGCTTGCTTGAACTTGAGAGGGTCGAACAGGACGAGTGATGTTTTTGAGGGAAGTGGGATGGCGAAAGAGAGGAAATTGTCTTTATTTTTTTATTTTGTAGGAGAAAGATGAATTTACTTATTCGATAATTACTTGCACACCCAATATTGCTCGGTTTTATGCAAGGTTTGAATTTAATAATAAAGTTTATTTAAAAAAGATCACGTTGATGATTGATTATATGTGATACATAACTTTAAAATTATTCTCTATTTATGTAGAAGTTTTAAAAGCACAGACTGATTTATCACAAGTGTTCACATTTTTAAAAGTTCATTTCGAAATTAGAGGGATAGGGTTGAAAAAAATTAAGTTGAGCGGATTAAGTTAATTAAGTTAAACAATCAAGATAAAGGAGCACCATCTATGTTTACAAAGTAGAAAAGACTGGCGCTGTACTGCACCCAAATGGTAAAGTATAAAATTAGAATAAGCATTCAAACTCAGTTTCCTAATTCTATGTTCCTTCAAGTAGAAAAAAAAAACCTCGATTGAACTGGTATATTTTCACCAACTTTAAAAAAAAATAAAATTTAGAACGTTACTATAATTTGTAAAATCTAGAAAAATGCTCATGTGTGAGCATTTTTTTGCAGAATTTTCTACATGAAGAAGTATTTAGGGGCTTTAATAAAATCCTCATAACAAGGTTTTGGTTAAAAACTCTTCGACTCGGAAATTAATATTAGCGAAATATTAAATTTCAAGGGGAAAAATAATTTTTCGAGACATAAAGTTTTTCGAAATATACTATTAAGTTGGAGATGACGAGGGAATACTGTACCTACTATATCTTCAGAGAAATTCTTTCTGTGCAAATTTTTTCTATAAAGATTTCAATTCATTATTGGACATTTGGATAACCTTCAAAGAGGGCCATTTTTGTAATTCGATGCAGAATTTTCAAGAAAAAAAGCAGTTCAAACAGTCATCAAAATTTCGGTGTTGAACTTTTCTTTGGGGATACGACCCTGGGTTAGCCCCAACCTCCTCACATTTCTCGGTGTTTAAAAAGGTCAACGGCATTTTCTTTGATAATGGTTGGTAGACGTCAGGTAAAAAGGATGCAAAGGTCGTCATTGGTCACAATTTAAGTGGACGATAATGCCCAGACAAGAGGCTAGTCATCTTGGTGGGATCTGTCGCCCTGTCTGGGGACGACTGGCGCGGGGCAGGTAAGTTGAAAGGTCAAGCCAGGTAGAAAAGGTCGGCACTTGTTGAGACAAGTACAAACTTGTTAAATTATTTAGTGAAAGAGTAGGGAAAAGTTGAAAGAAATATTACATTACATTGGGAAATAGAGAAAACTGCAAACCTCTATTTGTTTTTTAAAGAAAAGGGGTTTTATTCCTTTATAGCCGAAATTACTCTGTTTTCCCCAAGAATTCTTATTTATTTAAGAATTAATGGGTTTTCTAGGTACCATTATTTTAAAATTAATTTATCTAGGTATTGATTGTTTCTCTAATTAAAGAAAACAGGAAGCCGCATATACGTATTTAAAATAAATTATTAACTGCTCTTTCATAATTCCTATTTTTTTAAATTAATTTGTATCTATATTCCTGCAAAAAAAAATCAATGTAAAACCTAAATCTCCTCAATTTGAAGTAGTAAAATCATTACTAAAAGCTTCCTTTATATTAACTGCAAATTAGTACAGCACTAGAATTTTTTAGCAATAGAAAAGTAAAGTACTAGATACTAGAAAATAAATTTTTCTTGAGAATTTTTTTAAGATTGATTAAAAAATGTATCACAATAATGACTTATTGAGAAGATTGAGTGAAAAAAGTTTCTTGCATGCGGGAACACGTCGGAAATAAGTATAAAGGACTTAAAAAAATACTTGAAGCCTCTTGAGTCTCATTTCAAGTGCACATTTTCTTGATGATCGACCCTCAAAAAAGTTATTTTTCTATTTTTATGGTTGATCTTGGAGTAATCAGTAGTTTTAATGGACCTCTGAAATGAAGGCAAAGATGAATCAGGTTGGACACCGTTTCATCAGTTTCCGGAGTTGGTTTGCGTGATGCTTTGATATTTGACTTGCTCCCTCTTTCAAGGTTATCTAGTCCTAGAACATTGGGAGATTGTATCTTGCGATACATTTTTATTACTATAGGGTGGGCTGGTGGAATGGAAAGGTAAATAAACTAAAACAGGAAAATTAATGCTTAGGAATTATCAATATCATTATTAATTGATTGATTAAGTAATTAAAATTTAGAGAAATAAGGAGGATTGATGTGAATTGTTTTGTCCTTTCGTGGTAGCATGTAGAAGCACTGATTTTATTTTAAAATATTATTAAACGTTTGTAAATGTTGTGAAAATCATTTAGTTAGTTAGTAATAGGCTAATATTCGATAAGGGGAGACCATCGCCAAATTGGCGATATTTTCAAAATCGCGCCAATTGTGGTGCCCAGTCGCAAGAATTTTCGTCTTCGCCTTCTAGATCACGGCAACCCTATCGCGACGAGCCGTTGGTGGTTGAGTAGTAGCGATGCTACTTTAACCTTGCGGAACAAGTTTCGTGGGCCAGTGGCGTTGGCTCCGCCTACCGGTTTTTTGTTTTTGACCAATGAGAATTTCAATCGCGGAGTAAAATGATTTTCGGGGAAAGGTTTAGTAAGGGCGGTTTGGCAACGGGCAGAGAAGCTTTCTTTTCGAATCAACGCGGGAAAGATAGCGTGCGAATTCTCGTGTGGAGATTTTTCAGCGTAATTAGCAATTTTAACACGATTTATTAATTTAATATTATTTTTTAAAAATATTATTATAGATAGAAATCATATTTAACAATAATGAAAGGTAAATTCTTAAAATTTAAGTTAAAATCGCGGTTTTTCCGATGGACGAGGATTAAGACGCACGAGGATAATTCTTTTTGCCCATGATATGTGAGTTCTTTTTCTGCTATTTTATTCTCTTTTTGTTAATAATCCTATAATTTTCCGTTGTCTTCCTTTTAATTTTCGTTCTTTTTATATTGTTCGACACCCCCGAATTGAATTTTTAAATGTGCTTCTTAATTCTACAATTTTCCCGGTTTCTTCCGTTTAATTGTTGTTAATCCTATAATTTTCCGTTGTCTTCCTTTTAATTCTCTTTTTTTATATTGGGGGACACCCCCAAACCCCCGAATTGAATTTTTAAATGTGCTTCTTAATTCTACAATTTTCACCGATTTCCTCGGTTTAATTGTTGTTGAACCTGTAATTTTCCGATGTCTTCCTTTTAATTTTCGTTTTTTTTATATTCGGGGGACACCCCCGAAACCCCCGGTATTTAATTTTTAATTGTGCTTCTTAATTCACCAATTTCTTCTGTTAAATTGTTGTTAATCCACTAATTTTCCATTGTCTTCCTTTTAATTTTTGTTTTTTATATTCGGGGGACACCCCCGAAACCCCCGGTATTTAATTTTTAATTGTGCTTCTTAATTCACCAATTTCTTCTGTTAAATTGTTGTTAATCCACTAAATTTCCATTGTCTTCCTTTTAATTTTTGTTTTTTATATTCGGGGGACACCCCCGAAACCCCCGGTATTTAATTTTTAAATGTGCTTCTTAATTCACCAATTTCTTCCGTTTAATCCTCTAATTTTCCGTTGTCTTCCTTTTACTTTCCGTTTTTTGTTGTTGCTTTTTGTAAGACCATCGCCAAGACGGTCGCCGAGATGGTCGCCAACAGTTGGCGACTATCTTGGCGACCGTCTTGGCGATGGTCTCCCCTAATCGAATAATCCCCTAGTAATATTTAATGGTAAGTAAAGAAGGAAATAAAAAAATAAATTGAATTATATCTGTGACTAATAAAACAATAAAAAATAGGTTTACATTTAAGAAAAAATGTTAAAACACACTATAAGGAGTTAATATAAAATCGCTTTATTTTATAATTTTAAATTTCTTCCTGATACGTGTCCGTCGATAGCTCAGTTGGCAGAGCGGTGGACTGTAGTGGGATACGTGCCGAAATCCATAGGTCGCTGGTTCGACTCCGGCTCGACGGAAGTGTTACTTTTTTGCAGACATGTTTTATGCATGTTTAGGATGACCGATTTTTCTTGTTCTCTTTAAATCTTTTAATTACCAGAATTTGAAATGAGGTATTTTCACGTTTTGAGATTAAATTTTATTAAAATAATAATAGATAAAAAACCATGAAGAATGACGCTTAACTGAAGTATTTTCGTAGCCTAGTTTCTGAGATAAAATTTTTTGAAATTTCGTTTTGTGTTTTTTGGCGCGAAAACAGAAACACCGCTGTTGTTATGCGCTGTGGAGTCACATCCAATAGAATCCCGTTTTCCGATCATTGAAAAACAGTAAAAACACTAATTTCGAATGCGCTGTGATGTCAAATCTCGTTTTTTGATCACGTGACTTTACTAGTGTTTTGGCAAAAACAAAATTTAATTTTAAATAATTTAAAACAAATTTTTGAACTTAAAAATCTGATATTTGAGAGTTTTAAAGTATAACGTATCAAAAAAAAGTGTAAAATTAAGCAAATCCCTCACTTATGCAAATACCTCATTGCAAGATTTGTATTTTCTTCTAACATGTAATAAAAAACTCAGATCAGTTTCCTTCCTTTTCAAAACAGGAACGTCATGCATGTTTGTACATGACCAAATCATACGATCCAATGAAGCCAAGAAACCCCCCGTGACTCCCCCTTGAGGAGGAAAGAGGAGTCATCATAATTGATGGGGTGTTCGGGGGTCAGTGGGAGGGAAGCACCCCTCTGACGAAAAGGGGGTCCACGGGAGGGGGATTTTTACGAGGTTGCTGACCCATCGAATCATGTTGAGCTCCCTACTGTGATGTCATCAGGGTTTTTCGTGTGGGTGGAGCTAGAGGAGGAAGGTAGCCAACCCCTGAACCTGGAGGGGGAAACATGATCTACGTGCTATAAAACAAAGTAATAAATGACTGAAGTGCCACAAGCCAAAAAGTTTATTGATGTTTTCTTGATAGAAACTAGGCGAGAGCCAATATTGGCTCACCTACCTACTCCGATACGTTCGATATTCTACTTCGAAACGTTCAAGAAGTGGGTTTATTTCAATTGTAAAATTTTAATTGACTAATTGATTTATTGACAGGAAATCGCCAACGCATTTTTTAAAGGGATAAAATTTTCGAGAGGTTTTACATTACTTTAGTAAACAAACAATTTTACTTATTATTTACATAATTATACTTTCAGCTACCTACCAACTAGAGGTTATTCTTTTTTAAAAATGTGATTCTCTAACTCACCACTTCCAAAATGTAATTTAAATAGATATTTTTAAAATAAATTTTATTCATACATCTTCTAATTGTGTCTGTTGCATTGATTAAAACGCAAATACTGTACATGTTTGCGTTGAGAACGAACAGTTTTAGCTCGAGATAACTACTGGCTGATTGCTTGATCTGTACTCCATTTCATGTGAAACACTATTATGTTTTCACACATTTCACTAAATTCTTAGCTTTTTTGTTTCTAATGAGCTATTTCTAAATCTAAAACATGGGTATAAAGAAAAAAAATGCCCCATGATTTCTTTTATAATTTTTTATGCTTGGTTGCTATAAAGCACGAGGCCTCTCGGACATTTCTGAGAGGGAATAACCAGTTTAGACTCTATTCTACAACCTACAAAAGTTTTTGGTGAATGATTTTCTGAGAAAAACTGTTTAATTACTTATCCGTATTATACACATTTTTCGTATCAAAGTGTTCGGATTCTTTTGAGGATTCTAAGTAAACTTTTAGAACTCTAAAAAAATTCTCAGTTTTGAAATATCCCCCCCTTTTTTAGATTACGATTAAGTTAAGGTTGCAGTTAACACCAAGCAACTGTCATACAACTTATTATCCTTCGAATCAAAACGACTATTCGACGCCATATTTTATGATGAAGCAAATTCCTTTCACGTTTTAAAAAAATGCACTTCAAAATATACTTTCAGTACCGTCCCTCCATGCATTGATATTTGGTTCAAAAATGTCGTTTATTTAGAACATTTTTGGTAATTTTTTTCATTACCCTAATGTAAAAAATGTTAGTGGTTGGTATCCAAGATATCCATCCTTAAAATCCAAGTGAGGAGGGGGAGTCTGTAGGTCCTTCCTCAGAAATCTTATTGAAATTCGACCCTTAAAACAGTATTTTAACTCTTTTTCATCCACCTAGTTTAATCTTCTGGGGGATTTTGCCCCCCCCTTTTATATACGCCCCTGCCAGTTATGATCCGGTAGTTCTGGGTGGGCATGGGGAATGATATCAGAATGGAAAAGGTTGAGATTCAATGCTCTAGCCGTTCACATTTTATTTTATTACTATCATCAACAACCTTCAACAATTTTACTATCTAGAATACTACTTCAATCAACGTACAGAAGCCTAAGACAACAGCTCGAATGCAATGGATTTTTAAAAGTGGGACGCTTTGTGAAATAGTTTTAAAATTCAACCCGTTTTAAAACCTTTCAAAAGATAAACCGCTTCAAAAGTCCGCGTGCATCCTTCAGTACCACTTGAAAGGAGATAAAATTGGAATAAATTTAAAGTGATAAGGCAAAACTGCCAGACTTCGCAAAAAGAATGGATATCATCGCTTCTCAAGAGTTCGTTTACCTCTTTCCGCGCGTGTCCCGAGTTGAGATGTTCTTCACGATCCGTCTTTTGTCTCCTGCCCCGGATATTGAGCTGCTCCGGATTTTTCCAGTTTCTAGTTGCCATACGAATGCTGTGGGTGGTGTGAAAATTATATGAGGAGAACAGAACACTTATCAGTATTTAGCGTATGAGTGTTTTTGAGGGATAGGGGAAGGGTTTAATAGCTTTCAGTTTGAAAGGTAGATATTAGCAGGCGCGTAGCCAGAGGGGGGGATTTGGGGATATACCCTCCCTAAAACTTTGAAATTTTCTTGTTTTGACCATAGAAAACCACTAAAAACACCCCATATCCCCCCCCCCCGAAATATCAATACCCCCTACTGGTACGCCAATGGATATTAGCAGATGAAAATGTGTTCTCGTGTATTATATAGATGAGTGTAATATATTTCTTGCTTAATTTATGGTAGAGATAAACAGATATCTATTCGATCCATTCTCATATATTCTCCCTCTCAGTGGCGTATATAGGAATTTATTTCGGGAGGGGCCCAAAATTACTCCCCATGTCTCTCCCCCACATATTTAATAAGTCCAATGTAGCTTTTTAGATGACAATTTAGGTGCTAAAAACTTAATATAGTAAAAGTTGTTAGAAATAAAAATACAAGTACCAAAGGGGGGTCTGGGGGTCCTCCCCCAGAAATTTTTTGGAAGTTTGACTAAAAAAACCAGGTTTTTAACTAGTTTTGGTACACCGAATTTTGGATGTACATTTTTTATGAATTTAATATTTAAAAAGTTAAAAAAATAGAGTTCCAAGTACAAATGGGGATCTGGGAGTCCTTCCCCAGAAAAATTTTGGAGCTTTACCCCTAAAAACAGAGTTTTATCTTGTTTTTGGTACACTTTGTCCGAATTTTGGACATATATTTTTTGGTAGATTTGGATTTTGGTGAATTTATTATAATAAAGTTGTTAATAATAAAATTCTAAGTACAAAAGGGGGGTTTGGGGGCCCTCCCCCAGAAATTTTTTTGAAATTTGACATCAAAATACAGGGTTTTAACTTGTTTTGGTACATCCAGTCCGAATTTCGGGGGGGGGGCCAGGGCCCCCTCGGCCCCACCTTATATACGCCACAGCTCCCTCTTGAAAGTCAGAAATTTCAATTTTGTTATTTTACCATTTAAGAGAACGATTTATTTCCACCCACTTATTCCCACCTAACTAACTTAAGACTTGGGCCGCCCTTTGCTAAAAATTTTTTGGCCGTTCATTTTAATGTACTTCAGCTTTAATTTTGTCATGATAGTGCACTTTGTATTTTAAGGATTTACATGGTGGCCTACTAATGTGTAAAAACAAGTAACTTTCAGTAGAGAGGCCTGTTAAAATAAAATGCATTTTACTAATAAAATATGTAGTAGTACTTTAGGCAATAGATATGGTTTCGTTAATTTTACCATGGGTGGCAAACTATATCTTGAGACTGATGCCGGTAAAAGGGAGGTAAAAATTAAATTGTTAAATTTGGAAGGAGTTGGGTGAACTTAAGGAAAAATACTAGAAAATAGGAAAAATAGTAGATAGGAGTTTCTGGTTGTGAATTAAGTGAAAACCATAAAGTAACGAGAAACGAAATTTTACAAGAAAACACATGCAAATACATCTATGACTTTACGCACGTTGCATTCGCCCAAATACGCTCAAACTAGGGTTTCTGATTTCCCGGTGTTTTTGTCTTCCCGGGAAATTCCGGGAAATCCCGGGAACAACAAGATCATTCCCGGGATTCCCGGTAATTGATTAAAATTTTAAACTTCTTCATTTTAAGTTATTTTTAAACATCAAAATTATTTGAAGGTTTCTAGGGTGCATAAATATTTCTTTAAAAAGGGATTCAATTTGAGTTATATTGCTATATTAATTAGTTTTAGACAAAAAATATTTTTTCATGATTCCAGGAAGGATTAAAATCTAATAAAATTGAATACAAGTTTTTCACAAGCACAAAAATTGTTGCCATGTCTGGCAATAATTTCTCTGAAAAATACTTTGGCATTTCCCGGGAATAGTTTTAAATTTAGAATTTAATATTTTTTTTCCGGGAATGCATTTATAATATTTACAGTGAAACCCCGATTTAACCTCTTTCAAGGAACCAAAGAAAAATAACGTTAAATGCGGGAAAACGTACAATAAGAGTAGGACAGTAACGTAAGACTCATTTGGGACCAATGAAATCTGACGTTAAATGCGGGAAACGTTAAATCGGGTTAAAAAAAAATTTGAAATATTAATATTTCTCAGTAAACTTCAATATACATTTGAAGTCCAATGATTAATAATCCAAAGTGAAAACATGTTCCAAAATTTTTATTTCCTTGTAATATTACCATAAAAAATGAATTTTCCTATTGATTTTTACTCTTTTTCATTTCCCGGGAATTCCCGGGAAATAATCTTATTTCCCGGGATTACAAAATGTAGGAAAACTTAGCTATTTCCCGGGATCCCGGGAAAGAAACCCTAGCTCAAACCCAACTCCATATAAAAATTTCTATACATTTACGTATAGTATGGGCCACCGTAGACTTTCTGGATGTAATAAAACTTGGATGTAATAAAACAATTATCTCCAGGAAGAAACCTGAGTTTATGGCGCCGGTGTCTTGGTGTGGTTAATTTTCGACCGGAGAGGGGAGATACGCGAGGAGAGATACAAAGAGATTGAGGGAGATAGGGGAGATAAACTGCTGGTGGTCCGGCCGCAAATTGTTTTATTACATCCAGGCACTGGATGTAATAAAACTTTACGGTGACCCTATATGTACTGCCGAAGCAAGTGCCATACATTTACGTATAACCAATTCTAAAGCAGCCTTTGACAAAGAAATCGGCTCATTCACCACTCGCCAAAACCCACACATGATAATCAAAAACCAGTCGCATCTCCACCACCCTATAATTATACCCCATCGATCCTTAATCGAACCATTTAGAATGTTCGAATGGAACATCCTAATCATATCCACCCGATTGTCGGGTTCTGAGGAGAGTCGCGAAGAAACTAAGTTCACCGACTCGGCAAAGTAGAAAATGGGCTCTCTGCCGTACGATGCAGGACTTGGATTTTAACTGTATAGGTTCCTTGATCTTCGCGGATTTCGAAAACCTGTCATTTTTTGAAGGACGATTAGTTGAAAAAGAGGATAAAGCGAGAGATACGGGTCATTTTTCTAAATAGCGTCACACGAGCCATCCAGGGAATTTTACCTTCTTCTATTTCCGTGACGCAAATCGACAAGGTTTTTGTTATCCTACCTTGTTGTTATGACATAGTGATATAACTGCAGGATGATATAATTGAACTGTAACTTTTAAAATCCATTAAACAAGAACCCCTTGTTAGAATAGCCTATATCTATAACTTCAGATCATGTCTTTTGAAGGAGGGGTAAAACGAATGGCAAAGGAAAAAATAGGTCAAATATACGTGTAATCAATAGAGGGCGATCTATACCGTTTGTAAAGTATAATATGGTTCAGATTAAAAGTACGTAACAATTACTTTTGAGCGACACGGTTTTAGTCAGACATTAATGATTAATTTTTGATGAAAAATATTTCGATCAAAATATAAAACACAAACAGGCCAAAACATGTCGTTTACACATTGCCAAAACCGCCTAACTTTTCGAAGGATAAGCGTTCTCTTTGGTATTTTTTAGAATAATCAAGACATCTTTCCGTTAGCAATTTGGTGATCTTTCACAAAATTAAAAAAAATAGTAAAATAAATTATCAAAATAATGATCATAATTACAATAATTATGATCACCAGTAATGATAACGACGTGATTTTTTCTTTTCGGATCGCCAAACGATGATCCATCATATTTGGTGAAAAATGGTGCCTAATTGTTAAACGAGGAAATCAAAATTTTTATTCGATTTTGAATTTCAAACTCTGTGAGGAGCTACTAAGAGGAGGAATTTATCAATGATAACATTTTAAAACAATTAAAATTTTCAAACATAAAAAAGTGGTGATCATAAAAAAATTCAAGCAAATTCTAAATAGGCCCCCAAAGGCAAGAAATTTATCACCCAACCCGAATGAACTCTCCATCAGGTTAATAATAAAACCTCTTTTCCGCCGAAGATAACAGATTCCTCGACCCACTTTCTACGGGGTGCAGGACCTGAGAACAAGGTCGCTGGTCAGAGGTAAGGAAGGGCGCCAGAGAATTTCAGACGCCTTCTTCAAGGACGTTCGTTCACAGCAACAGGATGTCCCGCCGAATTAATCACCGGGGTTCTCAGTATTTATTAATGGAAAGAGGTAAAACAGTTCACTTTTTATTGTTGTGGTGTGAGGTTGAAGCCATCAGGATCTTGGGAAGTTTCCTCAAAGGATGTGGGGTTTCTCTCGTAATCATTTGTCTTTTTTTATTGTAGGTAGGGTCAACATGGGCAGGGCCATCCATGGAGTCTTGTGGAGCCTTAGGAGGATGAGGATAGGTATTTATCAAAGATGATTATTCATCTATTTGACTAGTGAGTGTGCTCGCCAGCAACATTAATAGAAAAAACACATTTTTAATGCTTAAATGTCAATTTTAACTCTCCGATCCCCTATGTCACACACACAAGACTCCAACCATGAGACATATTGAAAAGCCCAAAATAAAGTAACAATGCATGAAAATAGTTCAATTTCCCTAAAAATCTCCCGAAATAAACTCCACAAGACCCACGTCTTACAAAAGTAACTCGAGCCAACCTAAGGGTAGTCTCAGGTAAGGGTCGGTTTACAGTCATATTCACAGTCATCAGTGTCAGAGTTAACCAGCAGCTAAGGAAAGAAAAATTAGCTTTTCCTCTACTCTGATTGGTGGAATCCTTCTTTGACCAAGGATTTAACACTGACGCTGATGGTTGTGAATATGGCTGTTAGAGTTTTATAGCCCCCGGATTTATGACGCAAAAGACTACTTGAGGGCACTAGTGGTCAATTAGCGCACAAAAGGAAGGTCCTCCACGCACGGGAGTGCGGGGGGAACCCCCAAACCACACTAGCTCCTTAGGGTCACCGTAAAGTTTTATTACAGCCAGTGCCTGGGATGTAATAAAACAATTTGCGGCCGGACAACCAGCAGTTTATCTCCCCTATCTCCCTCAATCTCTTTGTATCTCCTCTCGCGTATCTCCCCTCTCCGGTCGAAAATTGACCACACCAAGACACCGGCGCCATAAACTCAGGTTTCTTCCTGGAGATAAGTGTTTTATTACATCCAGTGGAAAAAGTCTACGGTGCACCTTACCCTTTTCTTTGTGTTCTGCTATCTACCGTCTTGTCTAGAGGTCCATAAAACTGAGGGTTTAAAAGTCAAAACCGACCTTAAGACATCACGGGCAATTAAAACCTAATCCCAAACACAAAACAACACACATCCCCCCACAGACAATGCTAATAACTCAATCACAGCTTCCATTACACGACACCCAGACAGAGGGCCTAATCCGACACCGATGACACGCTCCCGGCCGATGTCACACCGTAAGAAACGAGGTTGATTAGCATGATGTCAACCTAGCGGATCATTCCGGGGATTATTATTATAATGCTCTTCTGGATATCCAGTTCTTAAGAGCCATTGTTTGCGATGATGGATGCACTCCGATAGAGATATTATTTGAGGAGAGAGATAATGGGGAATTAATGCGAGGATCTCTCTCCGTCTCTTGAGAAGAGGGTTTTGGTTTATGGAGATATGAAAGATGCATTCATTGAGTCACTTTAATGGAGGAGATTTTATTAACGTATGAATTTATGAACTTTTAATTCCTTAAAAACGAAAGCGACAGATATAGCGTATGTTTTTAATTGTTTCAGCAAACTGTTTAGTGGAAACCATTTCTAATGGGTGGTTACATATAAGTCAGTAACTCAACTTTAAAGAAATTGTCCAATTTGGTTTGGACCAATTGTCGGATGAGCAGGAAAGGGTTTTCAATTTGTTACAGTAGCATGGTGTCTTGGACCTGGTGTAGACCTTCCTACACCAGGTGTGATAAGTCCTACCCCTACCTATACCTATCTACTTAACCTTGGTTTTGGGGGAGGGTCTCTCACAGACAGGCCCCTATTTAGGCCGCCTCCAAAACTACTGCCACCATGTGGTATGGCCTAGTACGGCCCATGTTGTCCTATGTCTAATTAACATAAGATTTTTAATTTTAGTGTAATTGATGTTGGAATTTTGTGGATAACACGAAATTCAAAACAAAAATAAATAAGGGGGGATTCTTTCATAAAATGTTTTGAAATTTGACACAACCTCTTGGTGACAACCAAAAAGGATTGCTCTTTGTACTCTTCAGTATTTTCAAGGAAAAAATAGCCATGAAAATATCGGGGAGGGGGCATGTTTTACCCCAACCCCCCCGTGTCATTCCGGTCGCTTTTGCTACCTAGTTAGTGAGGACCACCCCTTAATGGATGCTTAGATATTACAATATATCATATTCTGTTATAGACTAACTCCCTTTTTCTTCTCTGCTAATGAAGTCACAGTAAAAAACAAAAACCTCCCCATTACTTATGCACGAGAGGCACGAAACAGTTCTCTTTTTGTTCGAGCATCAATTTTTCCATCCCACCAGGGTGACCCCTCATCGAAAGGTGGATCCAAGAAAGAAAGAGCCACGGATCGAAAAAAAAAATAGTGAAGGTCACTTTCATGATTATGGAGATGCCCTGTGGGAATAGTTTTTTTTTCGGGTCTCGTAATTGTCGATTTAACCACCGGGTCATTTACAGAACTCAATGAATAAGATTGCAATAAATGTATTTTTTCGCGATTGTAATGGTCTTCTTGTAATGGTAGATATTAACTTCTTTTGCTGGATTTCGCCCGCATTGAATTGGTCTAATTCAGCACCAATTTGATGCTCTGACTTGGGGATGTTATTCTTGATTCTTCGTTTATGGGTATTTTGTGCTCTTTTTCGGGAAGGAAGAATGCTTTTTTCGATTTGTTACAAACATGAGGGATGATTTCTGTTCCCCATTGGGTGTAACCTAAACTAATAACTAGGAGTTCAAGTCATTATTCTTTAAGGCAAGTTTAGTTTATATTTTTACCATGAGTGAAAAAATATTTTTAAGTTAGCTTCCTATTCTGCTCAGAGGTTTTTGTGTGAATTTTGGTAGGAATTCACAGTTTGTATTGTGTAGATCAGCCGCGGGCCAAAACTTTAATTGAAATTCACTATTGTTTGGTTATAACAGAAGGGAATTGTAAATACAATATCAAACTTTGATATCTCAAAAAAAAAATATTTTCCCTTAAAATTGAGTATTTTGATATTTTTCCTTGATATCTCGAATTTTTTATCGGGTCCCTTTGATATCGAGGTTATTTGTACTATAATTGAATAACAGAGAAGAGCAATCCTTTCTTAGGTATGTTTAAAACACATTGTAACTGTAGCAGCATAAGTTTCTATATTTTTGAAAGGTTTTTGTTTTTATAAGATACTAGCTGATATGCCCGGCCTTGCACGGGTGGAGTGTATCAATTTATTAAAATTTTCTCAAGTTACATGCCTAATTTTCTGTAACCATAATTACCAATCATCCTGGTAGTTTTTCATATCCCGGTGTTCCCAGTATTTTTTCATATCCCGGTGCCTTTTTCATCTTGGTGTCCCCGGTGCCTTTTCATCTCGGTGTTCCCGGTGCATTTTCATCACCGTGCTCCCTGTGCCTTTTCCCTCCCGGTTCCAACTGTGTAAATCTAACCTAACCATCCAGTTCCGGTGTTGCACATTTAATTACGACAGTTACCCATTTATCCATTCTAAGTGAAAAAAAATCCATTAAAATTATTACAGACTTTTGAAATCCCAAAATTTGTAAATACCCCCTGTTTAAATTGAAAAAAAAAATCCCGTTAAACTACACCAAAGAAACAAATTATAAGGTTAAATAACAAATTGATCTAGTGTTTCTATCATCAACTTTCTAAAAAAACTGCATGATGTAATCTTTACTTTAACCAGTCTAATTCTTAAAACTTTCTATTTCAACTTAAAGTTTCATGGAAAATGAAGTTTTTAATAAGAAAATACTGTTATAAAGTTTTTTATAAGGGCCGTTTTTAATTTTTTAAATTATTAATAACCATTATTAAAACAATTTTAGCCAAGTTTTATCTTTAAATACTTTGTTTTATGTTTAAAATTGTTTTTGTTGTATTATTTGCAACAATGCGAGTTAAACAGATCTTCTTTAGTGGAGAAGTAAGGCGATTTTTACAAAAAGGCCTAAAAGGGGGTGAAGGGGTGGTTTTAGAAGTTTGGAAATGATGTCATTGTCTTTCCCCCGTCCCCATACGTATGTGTACCAAGTTTGGTTCGATTCGGACGGGTAGTTTTGGAGAAATTGAGCCAAATCTGTTCCGGACAAACCCAGGCAGGCAGGAACCCAGGAACCCAGGAACCCAGGGACACCTTCATTATATATAGAGAGATTTTAAAGCTGCCTTTTCCACTTATTTGCATTTGTAAAATTGATTAAGTAAACAGCTACTAAAAATTTCCACTAGCGAATATTACAGGTTCCACGGGACGTAAATTGTGCAGGCTTGGTGCCAAGTTAACATAACTGCAACTAGAAGTAAACGGCTAATTCATGACAAAAATTGCACGAAACTTGAATGCTTGTGCTGCTTGGGGAGGGTTAGATTAGTAGGTTCAAATTATGACATTTGTTAGATTGAAATTATAGTGGTGTAAAGTCTCGAAATAAAAAAAAATTGAAGTAATATTTGAACTCTTTCTTAAAGCCTTCTGATTAATGCATTATTATTTTAAGTCAAGATAATAATAATCGCTTAGAAAGAGCACCCCCAAAATTGTCATATCCATGGGAAGAACAAAGGCGCCGTTACAAAAGAAAAAATTCTTTCTCTCCAGTGAGACATTTTCATAATTCGTTTTGTGGTCGTTGATTAACAGACCACAGGAGGGATCTCCTGATCTGCTCTAGAGGTTTTTAATTACTTTCACACAGTGGTGGCTGTTTTGGTCGTTAGGAGTCATTCACCAATTGCGCCAAACAATTTTCAGGGGGTTTTATGACTTCTCTCCCTCTATGTCATAAGTTGTCACATTTTAGAGGCACACATTTACCTTCTCTCAGGTTTTAAACTTGAATTAAACCCAAATTTTTATAGGGTGTTCTAACAAGTCCACCCAAACTCTCCACAGAAAGATTCCTTGCGTGGAGTAGATAAAATAATGCTAAAAAAACTATATCGTACCACTACGACGATTTTTATTTTTCGAAAAATGTGATGTCATACCCGATAAAAGCTTGATAATTTTATTCTACGGAGCAAGCGCAAAGTAAATTTTCAACATTTTAGTGTGCTAACATATCCAAATAACCATTGTCACGTTTTCCATAAACCTTTTTTAGCGTAAACCAAACCTGACAAAATACTTTTTTCTGTCCAGATTTTCATGAAAACATGCGTCGTAAAGGTGTAGTTCTCTGGCCATTTCTGGGCAAAGAATCTGGCTGTGGAGAGTTTAGTCGAACTTGCTATAACACCGTGTATTTCAATTAGAATTTTGTTAATACGAAGTAAATAGTTTTTATTACTGTTAAATCAGAAATTTAAGTGGATGAAATGCTTATTTTAGCATTGCAGTTGAAATGAAAAAGACAGTTTTAAAGTGTCACAGACGATTAGGCTTCTTTCAGCCCCTTATCACATTGGGTCACACATGCAAACGTGTGATGCCAACATTCTTTTATTAATTTTTTAAAATTTATATGATGCTCCGAAATATAACTATATTTTAAGAAGAAATTATTTTTACCTCACGAGAGATAGTAATTTTTGTTAGGATATAACTAATTAAATCTTCAGAAACTACAAAAAATATGTTGAAAATGTCACCGTTTTATTTTTTAGAGCTCTCGATTTCATTTTAAATAAATATTCATAGTAGCGGAAAGTGGTTGTTGACAATTTAGTGGTAACATAAAGTGGTTCAATGCCCTCAAATTTCTATTTATTGGAAATTTTTGTGTGTACTACCGGCCCCTTTCACGGGCCACTTGCTCTTCCAACCTATGGTCCGCGGACCACAGGTCAGGTTGGGAACCAAAATATAAATAGGAGGTTCACTCTTTTAAGAAGGGAGTACCTCACTCAAACTCGTTTGAAAATGTTTCAGTTATCTATTATTTTTCCAATCAAGGAAGAAGAGAAACCATTGAACACAAAAACTTCTCTTTCCTTAATGGGATTTTAATTGTTTCCAGATCGAGAAGCCATCAAAAACTAATTTTCGCTAAACAATACGAAGATGAAGTTAGTTGTTTTAAATCCATGATGATGATAAAAAGAGGTGAAGCTAATATGAACTCACTGGATTTAAGTAATTGAGGCTAAAGATAAAGTGTTTTTGTTAGGTGATGGAAGGTTTATCTAAGGTTAAAATCGAGGTGTATCTAATTGAAAAAGTATGCATAAAGGGGTCCAATTCTGTCATATATACATATCAGACATTGCCATGTCACAGAGTTTGGGCAGACTTGTTGAAACACCCAGGCAGTTTAAAGTTTTATTGTTAGCCACAAGCCATACAGTAACATTTTGGCAATATTTTGATATTTAACACTTAAAATGTTTTGGCGACGTTTACCGAGATTGATAACGTAAATTTTTATACCGTTTTGACAAACCGTTTAGTTTAGTTAGACCATGGCTTATTTTCCTCCCCAATTGCATCTAAACTAGATCATATGACCCTTAGATCATCAGAACGACTTGAGTCATAGAAGGGTCGAAAGATGGGTGCTTGTCCGTCTATTCGTGCCCTTTCGTGGTCAGACGTGTTAAGGAGACTCGTCTGAAAATCCTGTCTCGTTTTTGACAATTATAAAACATCTTTTCTATTCAGGAAGAGCCCAGAATAGAACGCCACTCTCTAACCATGTAATGCACCATATTGTGAATATTATCCACTCTCTCTTTTAACTTAATAATGTTCTGCTGACCTAACATGAAAACAAGTCAAACTTTTCTTCAAGGTCTTTAACACTTTCATTGCAATGAACATCTCCAGTGGGCCACCAGCACCGCAGCACTTATTTATATAAATTTTCTTGGGCCCATATCAACATAACAATAATTTTAAGTTAGTAAATGGTACTATATACGATAAGAGAATTTTTTAAAAATAATGTTGCAGATCACTCAGCAGCATCTATTCTCGGCTAAATTAGCATTTCTTTTGAATGTTGTTATTGTGTTTGGTATACAAGGAAGCACATTTTACTTCCTATGGTACGTAAAGTTTCTTTGAAAAGAATCATCGGATCTCCCTTAGAGCTGAGGTTGTTCTATACCTTCAACTTTTCATCCTGGTTGATAAACTGAACTAAACACTGGGGTTCTGTAAAAGGCTAAGTTAATACCTAACGATTTGTACAAACTACTGTGCCTATACCTATTATTATTACAAAATATATTCAAATATATTTTGCCTACGAATAAACAAAATATCATCGGTTAGAAGGCACAACAATCAGTTAAATTATAAAAAAAAACTTATTTTAAACAATAATTGGTAGTATTTTTGTTTAATGATAATTGCTTACAATCCAATAAAGTTTAGACTTTTTTTATTATTCTGTTTTATAGAAAATACATTCCAGAAAATGTGAAAAGTGTTATTTTTGTCTTGAAATTTTTTATACTTTTGAAACTAGGGGCGCTTACATCATGGGGCTTCTAAGCCTAGGCATCACAGCCCTATTAATGGTAAATCAGGGCCTGGATAAAGGGCAGTATTAGCCCTTTTGGATCATCAGTTATAGTTTCTTTGTGAAAAAAAGTATTTTAAGATTCATATGCCTCTTGTTGAAGTATATACGAGTGGTAACTAGTGTACCAACCGTAATCTTCATAAATATGCAAAAAAGAAACCTGATATAGTATATACCTCATAAAATTCTTCTTACTTTTCCCTTGTTTTCTTCAAGATTGGCTTGATTTAGTTCAAAAACCCATCAAAAAGCCTGAAAACGGGGATGTTTAATTAAATAATTTACCAACTACAAGCTAACTCCGTTGACTCTTTTGACAAAAGTTGCACAAACATAATCGAAACATAAACCCTATTAGCCCAGTCAAATGGGGTTCAAAAGTGACGTTTTCAAAACTTTCATATAGAAGTTTTTTTTTCGACGGTTTTATATGTTTTCGAGGTCGCTGATTACGAATATGAAGTTTGCTGCCACGTGGGAGGTCGGCTTCATATCGAAAATCGCAAAATTTTTGCTCTTTTTTCGATCTTTTGCTTATACATCAAAAACTATAAGTTTCTCGAAGATAATCTCAATTATAAAGTTGAAGTAAACAAAATTTCCTACAAAATGCATTACTCAACATTGATTTTCTGAAGAGTGGTTCTGCCGCTAGAGCGCGCTGAAAAACAGCGATTTTTTGGCCTTTCCGCAAAAAAATGAAAAGCGCGCGCTTCTACCCTCTACAAAAGGAAAACTATTCACGTTACCAACAAAACTTTTATACCACGTGAAAGAGAATTTAATTGCTTAAAAATAACCTACCTTACATTATTATTTTTTGAGAATGGGGGAGGGAGCGAAGCAAAGATCGGAAATAAAACTTTCGCGCCTTACAGCTAAAATGAACTCTCGCAGTTGTTAATTTCAAATCTGCGCTTTAATTCCGGTATATTACCAATAAAATTGGTTGTTTTGGGTGAATTGATGACTAAGCATGTTTAAAAAAATAATTTTTTAAATTTATTTATGAAATATTAGGTATTTTAGGCGAAAATTCAATATTTTTAAAAAAATGATAAATTAAATTATGGGAATTTTTTAATGAAGGAATTTATAGGTTTTTTGCATTGCTGAATCCGAATTTCAAGTTCATTTTCATTTCAAAAGTCATCTTCACATCAAAAAATGCAAAAAATCTCAAATTTTCGCTCTTTGGTTCGGTTTTTCATCGATTTTCTCAAAAAATTATTCGTTTTTCGAAAAATAACAGTACACCAAATTAAAGTACATAAAATTTGCTATAAGATACACTGGTTCGTTTTTATTTTACAAAGAGCGGTGTACGCTTTAGAGGGTTTTAAAGAGCAGCGATTTTTTTTCTTTTCTACAAAAAAAGTGAAGAGCGCTTGCTTTCCCCCACTACATCTCTAAATATATACACGTAACAGACACATATTTTATACCATAGGAAAGTACATTTAATTTCCTACAAAATGTACTACTCAACTTTCATTTTATAATGAGAGGAATTGACGCTAGAGCGCGCTGAATTACAGCTGTTTCTTGACTTTACACAGAAAAAAGAAAATCATTTTTCTTCAGAACTCTCTAAAGCGTACACCGCTTCTTGCGAAATAAAAACAAACCAGTGAATCTTATAGCAAATTTTACGTACTTTAATTTGGTGTACTGTAATATTTCGAAAAACTAATAATTTTTTGAGAAAATCGGTGAAAAACTGAACCAAAGAGCAAAAATTTGAGATTTTTTGCATTTTTTGATGTGAAGGTGACTTTTGAAATGAAAATGAACTTGAAATTCGGATTTACCAATGCAAAAAACCTACAAATTCGTTCATTAAAAAATTCCCATAGTTTAATTTATGATTTCTTTAAAAATATTGAAATTTCGCCTAAAATACCTAATATTTCATAAATAAATTTAAAAAATTATTTTTTTAAACATGCTTAGTCATCAATTCACCCAAAACAACCAATTTCATTGGTAATATACCGGAATTAAAGCGCAGATTGGAAATTAACAACTGCGAGAGTTCGTTTTAGCTGTAAGGCGCGAAAGTTTTATTTCCGATCTTTGCTTCGCTCCCTCCCTCATTCTCAAAAAATAATAATGTAAGGTAAGTTATTTTTAGGCAATTAAATTCTCTTTCACGTGGTATAAAAGTTTTGTTGGTAACGTGAATAGTTTTCCTTTTGTAGAGGGTAGAAGCGCGCGCTTTTCATTTTTTTGCGGAAAGGCCAAAAAATCGCTGTTTTTCAGCGCGCTCTAGCGGCAGAACCACTCTTCAGAAAATCAATGTTGAGTAATGCATTTTGTAGGAAATTTTGTTTACTTCAACTTTATAATTGAGATTATCTTCGAGAAACTTATAGTTTTTGATGTATAAGCAAAAGATCGAAAAAAGAGCAAAAATTTTGCGATTTTTTGCGATTTTCGATATGAAGCCGACCTCCCACGTGGCAGCAAACTTCATATTCGTAATCAGCGACCTCGAAAACATATAAAACCGTCGAAAAAAAAACTTCTATATGAAAGTTTTGAAAAAAACCCCATTTGACTGGGCTATATTACAATAATTTTTCATTATAGAACAAAGACACTTTCTTACGCATCATCTTTAAGTACCAAAATCAAAATGATTTAATCGATACAGAGGACACCTGTCAAGATAGTTTAGGGTTCAAACTACTTTTACAATAGCTCAACAAACAATGTTGATCTTAGGATTGAGACTACGTTTCATTAATCTTTTTTATCTGAGTATTTTACATTCTCATTGCGCGATATTTTATTTTCTCTTGAAGGAATTCAAATGACATGTCTGTATCTCATTTAAAGAGCCTCATGTCATAGATTACATTTTCGCGTTTTATCATACATTTTTATTGAACCTTTAATTAGCATTTACATATACAAATACTAATTACGTGTGCTAATTAATCTGAACTTGAACCTTAAAAAAACGATTTGCCATATTTAATGTATGCTTTATAGTATTTGCAATCAAAAGAAACAATACATCCCCTGATAAAAATTCTGAATTATTACTGATACTTTATCAAAAACAAAATCAATATTACTTATTAAAACAGATTAATTGTTAGATAAAAATGGTAATGTATAAGAGAAATGAGATGGGGCTATATCTATATTAATTTTCACCCAAGGACATAGATTCTATAGACATAAAGTAAAGAAACTAAATAAAAGAACAATCAATAATGACGGAGTGTCCTGACTGAGAAGTCTTCTTCATTTTTCACTATTAAATGTCACGTTTCATTAAAATATAAGTTCGCTGGACTTATATGTTCTATAAATTGTAAATAAAGGTCCCTAAAGACATCCGAATAATTTAGAATTTAGATTAACGAAACCCTATATGTATGTCTAAGAAAAGGGTCTGCATCTACAAAGTATGGCTCACGGGACGAAATTGGCCCTCATGACCCGCGGCTGCATACCCTGTATCTGACTGACTAGAGTTGGTTCTTAAGAAACTATTAAGACTCATGAAAATCACGCCTCAATTGTCATTCAAGAGAGGCGGAGAAAAAGATTCTCAATCCTTGAATCCTCTAATACCCCTCCGAAAGTGACAGATTGAATGAACACGTTATATCTGTGACCACCAAATTGAACTGCCTACCCCTCTGTTAACACAGACAATATGAATTATACAGTGCTTCCCTCTACTATGAGAGGGCATTTGGAAATTACGTTTTGGACCCTCCCTGTCAAGATTTTTATCTGTGCTAGGGTCTTGAGCAGGACAGTGAAATAGAGAAGTAAATTGACCCTTTGGGCCAGAAAATTTGTAGATTCCTGGGGTAGGTTAACTGATCTGTGCAAACAACACCCCCTTAAGGTCTTAAAAAGTATGATTTGAACTAAAATGCAGGAATCCATATTATCAATTAAAAAGAGAGAACAGTTTTTTTTGTCTCATAAATATTTTATATCTTGGATTACCTCCACTTGGAAACGAGAACTTTGTGAATCGCACTTAATGGTATGACAAGGTTCTGCTTTCAAATCTAAGGTCTCTCAAAATCTTTTCTCCTTTTACATCATCAGTTTAAAAAAAAGTGCTCACAATGGGAAAAACGAACTTTATACGAGACGAAATTGGTCCTTTTCTTCACTATGGGTCACTCATTGTGCTCTTTTAACGTGGAAAGCGAGATAGAGCGCAGTGTTGAAAAGGCCCAGAACGGCCAACCATTTAGAGATATATAGAAAAAGTATCTCCATTTGAGTCGTCCCGCAAGCGACCATTGCATCAGATGTAAATTTGAAGCCGAAGAGAAAAAGTCTCCTGAGGCGATTATGTTGTCACCACTTTTGCTTCGGTCAGTGCGAAGAGGATTTTATTATTCTGCGGTATTTTTGTTATTTACCTCAAGGACCTACCTGTAAGGCATGTGTATAAAACAGGTATAATAAGATTGAATAAGAAATGCTGCACTGTGGTGCCGGTTACCTTATGTGTTAGCTCATTGAACTGAATATTTTAACTTCTGGGGAAATTTTCATTTTTAGGGGTCAATTAACTAAAAATTGTGGTAAATCAGGGTTTTGGAACTTTTATAGACCCTGGGTCACGATAGAAAAAATCCCCAGCCAAGTTACATGGTCTTTAGGGGGAGATGCCTGACTTCCATCAGTTAATAGTTTGTCGTTGCTATTATAATTACATCTACAGAACTGTACGGAGTTTTATTGTGTATAACTGCCAAGGGTTGTAGGGTAAGTGTATGTTTGGTTCACTTGTGTTACGATTTAGAAGAATTAGTATTTTGTTTTTATTTTCCTGCTTTTAAGGAGAGGACGCCCAAGTAGCGCGCGCTTCGGCTACCACATAATTCGATCCTTGGGCTAGGCACAGTCGATTCATCTTTTCATCCCTTCAGTAGGCAGATAAACTGAAAGCTAAACATGATTGAGGACTAAATACAGGGGTCCCCTGTTAGGCTGACCACATAACCTTGCAAATCAGAGCCGTCGGTAATTAAAACGAATATGGGCAGTGGGCTCCCATGAGCAGGGGACGGCGTAGTCAGAGGGGGGATTTAGGGATATATCTCCTCCGAATGTCAGAAATTTCCTTTTTTGACCATAGAAAAGGACTAAATTTACCCCATATTGTATCCCCTCTCCGAAATCTTTTTATGCCTACGCCCACTGCTCATGGGCTGTTGCGCCAGTGAGTTCAGTTTTTTTTTGAAGAAAAAGACAAGTGAATTATATTTTATGCCATGGGAACCAACTAATAAATAAACTAGCACTTAACACAGGAGTGTTGCTTCCTCCAGAAATCCCTCGAAATCCCTGATGTATTCAAAACACGTGCACACGTGGAAATTAACAGGTCGATGTGTTACAAGTTCTCTACTCTGTTTCCGTCTCAGCAGAGGCAACATGCAAGTTCCTTGGCAACAGATTGTTTGTACACAAATCGATCGTTTGTTTCTTTTCTTTCCATTTGGCTGCTTTACTTATAAAATGAAGCAACCCTGTGTCCTTCCAAAGGTCAGACTAAATATGCGTCATTAATGTTAACTCTGGGTATCATTGTGATTTGCAACATCAGTGGACATTTACAACTGAAGAGAAAGAATATTGGTTTGGAATTTTCTGCTTGCAACTCTTCTACACCAATTTGTGATATCTTGGTTTTGTATTCATCAATCAGTGGATTAAGATGTCGGTAACTAGCAATCTGAGCCGTGCCCATGATGAAATATCCAGTGATTTTACGTTTGTATGGAAAATTTCAAACTTAAGTCATTGCATGCTTACGAAAGAAGAGAAAATGGAAAGCCCGAAGTTTAAGTTTTGTAATTTTACATGGCAATTGTTTTTCTATCCTCGAAGGAAAAATCCTGCATCTGCAAAGTGTGAATTGTTTAAATGTTTTAATTACATTGGTAAATTCGTCTGCCATTTATGTATTTGTAATACAAAACAGCAGTTGTTACATAGGGAGGAGACAGAAGTCAACTTCACCTCACAGAAACGCGGTGAAAGTAAGGACCTGGCAAGTTTTGGAAGAGATATTTTCGAAAAACTGCCCGACGATGTAATAGTGTTGCACTGTCACATGGGAAAACTAGTTCCTGACAACAGTGTAAAACATCCTGTGCATTTCTTCGCAGAAACTCGTTTGAGCCTTCGGCGAACTATTTTTTATTGGAAAATAGAGAAATTCAGCTCTCTTAAGTTGGACGAGGAGAAGAGTTATGGTTTTGGCACACAATCTGATATGAATCCCTCCATGACTTTAAAATTATTTCTCTCGGGTAAAAACGTGAAAGATGCCACAGTTCAAATATGGCTTACTTTCGACGGTCTGGAGACTCCTACTTTCTCTTCATGTGCTTTGTTTCTCAATGATAACAACGAAAAATCCGTGAAATCCTTAAAAAACGACGGCTGGTTAAGTTCCGCGGACAACATCATGAAGATGTCCGTCAGGCGTGAAGAAATAGCAACCTGGGGATTGTCCAACGATACTTTCATAATAAGAGGGGAGGCAACTCTTTCTGGCGATAACGGCGGTTTGGAGCAAGTGGTGTACGGCATGAAGACGAAGGAAGCGGTTGCTGCTGTTATGGGTAAGGGCTTCCCTGCTGAAGTTCAAGCAAAACCAGTTCCAGTTCCACCATCAGGGAACCGTCCTTCATCACTGTCCGCCGACATGCTGTCCCTATTCAAAGGCGACGGCCCTTCATCGGACTTGGAACTGCGCGTGGCGGGACGAACCTTCCGCGTGCATCAGGTGGTTCTTGGAGCGCGTTCCACCGTCTTCAGAGCCATGTTCGCCAGCGACCTGCGGGGACGGTCCGACAAGAGACTGGAACTGACCGACATCGATGCGGACACGGCTGAGAGGATGCTCCAGTACGTTTACACCGACGAAGATCCATCGTCAGAACTCCATTGGGAGTCCGTATCCGATCTGTACGCAGCAGCCGACAAGTACGCCCTCACTGACCTGAGGAAGATCTGCAGGGACCGATTCCTGCAGAGACTGGATGTGGCCAATGTGCCTAGAGTCCTGCAGATAGCTGACCGCCATCGGGACTATCTGCTCAAGAAGCAAGTTATGGACTTTGTCATTGCACAGGGTTCAGAGGCCCTCGAGTCCGAGAATTGGAAGAAGTTGGAGGAGGATGATCCTAAACTTGCGAATAAAGTTCTGCGACAAATTATGAAAGAAAAGTGAGTTTAAATCACGATCCCTTTATCAAATTTCAGTTTTTAACTCTTTTAAAGAGAATTAAACTTGCTTTCCAGTGTAGTATTTCAGCATATTGTAGTTGGTTTATACATATTAGTTAGGTTTTGATTGCTTTGTACTTTAAAAGTTTATTTTGCTAAGTTAAATACTCGTGTTAGTAATACAGTTAGAAATTTGGCTTATAAATGACAAAAGTTCTTCATAAAATATATTTAAATTGTATTCTTGGTGTGAAATAACTAGTGATGTTTATTTTGTTGAGTTAAATATTCGTGTTAGTAATATAGTTAGAAATTTGGCTTATAAATGACAAATTTTTTTTCATCAAATATATATTTCAATTGTGTTCTTGGTGTGAAATAACTAGTGATGTAGATCTTAGACATAGATAGTATTTTTGTATAGATATATAGTATTTGTGACACTTTAAAAAACTGTGCTTAAATATTAGTATGCTAGTAAGTAATATGATAATCTTAAGAAACGTAACGCATTCCTCTACGTATCTTCCTCTAGCATTCCTCTACGTACTCTATTAGATCAATGAACTTGAACATTTTATTCCTAAACTTGTATTATTTTACAGAAAACGTGTAAAATACTATATTTTGTTCAAGAGCAACAATATTTTTTTGAAAAAGATAAAACAATTTATACTAAAAAATTGTAAGTATCCAATAATAAATATATTTGTTATCCATTAATTCTGATATTTCCTTTTGGATTGTATTCACTGATTGTGTATTGATGGTACTTTCAGCATTTCTTATATTATCAGCAACGCGGAATACAGTCATTTTAAGAAGTAGTAAAAAATCCTTCTTTTAAATAAGGCAGTGGTAGAATAAGAGTTAATTTTTTTTCAAAAGAGGCCAAAAATTTTGTTAAAAATTTTATAATATTATTTATTTATTGTACTACATATCAAAATCAACACAATAGAAAATACATTCATATCGCTTGGTTCACGTTGGTGACCGTTTTAGACATTTGCAATGATTAAAATAGACAAGAAAACAAATAAAAAAGGAATAATTTATAAAAAATAAGCATATAATTTAGTGTGGCAAACAGAGTGAGTATTAGGTATGTTATATTTCCAGTCACACCATCAAAAAATAAATTAAAATAACATAATTCTAAGACACTGCAAATATTATTAATTTTATAATAAATAATTTTTTTTCAATGTTTTCAGTCGAAAATATATACTCCCTAAGTTTCTTTTTGAATAAACATTTGAATGGGCGGTTTTTAATTTGAATAGGTAATGAATTATAGAATTTAGATGCTAAAAAAAAAACCTCCTACAGCAAATAGACTTTTTTGGCATTGGGACGTTATAAATTTCGTTTATTCTTCTTCGGTTAGGATTGTTACGTTTGCTACATAGATTCAGATTAAAATATAATTTAAGACAAATTCTATAAAAGAAAAGATGGCAAATAGAGAGAATATTTAAAAACTTCAAATGGCGTAAGTTAACTGTATTCGGATGATTAGATTAGCCAGAGAATACTAGGCTTAATGAGTCAAATGTTTTTGAAATATCTAAAAAGGTAGCAGTTGTTTTTTTATTGTTAGTAACTATTATAAATGAAATTAGTAAATTACAATAAAGTCTTTTCCTATTAGAGTTAGGACACATCCTAATTGATTTTTAGAAAACAAAATTGTATTTTTTAAAGTATGAATATAATCTGTAATTTTGTGTAGTTAATTACCAATAAATATTCATGCATCTTAATGTTTCCATATCCCTACCACTAGAAATTTACTGAGAACTTTACTGAAGGAAATACGCAGTTTATAGAACCTCAGTGTATGTAATAAATAATGAGCAAAATTTCAGAGACGGTTATATTTTATACCTAGTGATCTCAGGTATAAATCAAATTCAATTCCTCAATGTTTATTTAGAGGTGGGGTTTACAGAGGTCTACATGAGAGAATAATGCAGTGTATGTAAAAGCCACATAATTTTTATTAAAAAGCCAGTATAAGCCTTATAAAAAAAAAATCAGTAATATTTCAGAGTAGTTATATACTTTATAACCCTATCGGGTATGATCCTGACCCTAGGTATAAATCAAATGATCTCACCGATGTAGTTCAATCAACTCCTCAATGTTTCCTTTTGTCTTTTAGGCGCAGTATGCCCAAATAGAAGCCTTGAGTGATACAGGGTGATTCAAAACTCATCGGCAAAAATGCTTGAAGTTCTAAAGTACAATTCCGAAGAGACCCCCCTGGAGGGAGCTTTAAAGCAATCCCGAGGCGCTGGAGTGCAGACAAAAGTTGCCAAAAGCAATGAAATGTCTTACTGTGGGGAAACGGTTGGGGGTAGAAATAAAATTCCATTGCCAATTATCATCATGTTTTAATTTATTTATAAAAACTGTTAATTTTTTTGTTCGTATAATGGTCATCCTCAAAGTATAATATTTATTTTATTGCCAGGGATTGATCCAGGAAAATCCCCAGCGCCTCGGGATTTCTTCGGATCCTCCCTTTCCACGGTCTTTTCGGAATTCATCTACAACCTCTAGCATTTTTGCCTACGAGTTTCGAATCCCTCTGTATAAATCCCAAATAACCAAAAAAATCCTTAATGTTTTCTAGGAGGTGATGATTTACAGTGAACTACATCGAGGTAAAAAGGAACCTTTTTTCCCAGACATCCCCAATTTAGCACAGATAAGTTGCTAGAAAAAAAGGTCCTCACACGGCGCCACATCACCGTCCTAAATTTACCCCTCCTTCATCCGAGGTCCTGACCCTCGCAATGGTCGCCATAAAAAAAAGCACAGAGAAAAGACTCGAACAAGTTTCGTCCAGGGGTCAGAGGTGGGCTCGAAGAAAAACTAGGAGGGGCAGGCAGCACATCACGCATGCCCTGAATCATTTTGTTGGAACAATATCAGATCGCACGGACGGGTACCCCATGCAAACTAATCTTCGCAACAATGCTCTTCTTTTCGCTCTTTGTTTTGCTGCTAATAGTTTGCTCAGGGTGTTGCGCGTTGTTTATCACGGGGTAGACAATGGAGCTGGCATCTCATTTCAATAAATCTGGTGACCCGAGGTCGTTGGTAAGGGTTAGGAGTGAGCGATGAGGATAGGGGGATGGAAACGTGGATATCAATCTGTGCGGTCACGTGAGAGGCGATGCTTCTTCTTCTTCTTCTTGGAGTCATGCGAGGTGTAGGCTTGCAGAAGATTTTCGTGTCCAACCCATAGAGCAGAGATAGTGGTGGAGTGAGCAATGGTAAGGCGGTAGCCACACTGGACGAGCTGGTGGCGCAAACGATAAAAAAGCAATAAAGGTGGTTATCTAAGACAGGGGACACTAATGGAGACTCGAGGGGACGATCCCCTAGACCAGGGGTTCCCAACCTTTTTGCACCTGCGTACCACTTGACTTTTTTAGAAATTTTGGCGTACCAACAGACCTAAATATTTTAATAAACGTATAATATTTACTCTTCTAAAAGTGTTCAAAGGCTTTTTGAATTAAATTCCTGAGAAAACTTATTTAATGGTTAGATATTATTTATAACATGCTTATAATAAAGGAGAAATTAAAAGATGAAAGTATTGTCCTCGCTTTACATTATATCACTTTGACTCACGCGTACCACCTGAAACGTTCCCGCGTACCACCAGTGGTACGCGTACCACCGGTTGGGAACCGCTGCCCTAGACCACTCCCGTAGCGGAGGAAAACGGGTGTCATCGGGAGTAGTTTAGTGGATCACCCCCTAGAGTCCCCATTAGTCCCCCTGTCTTAGATAACCATCTTTATTGCTTTTTTATCGTTTGCGCCACCAGCTCGTCTAGTGTTGCTACTGCCTAACCCTAAAGAGTAAGAGTCAAGCCACACCGAACGCCCAGTGGCAGGAGCAATAAAAAAAGCCATAAAGATGGTTATCTCACTTCTGTTAGATACCCTGTCTTAAATAACCATCTTTATGGCTTTTTTTATTGCTTCTGCTACTGGGCGTTCGGTGTGGCTTGACTCTTACTAAGATAATATCCAGAAAGATCGCCCAAAAGATCACTCAAACACGTGACGGTGGTCTCACTGGAAATTGTTTTCACTTCCGAACTTTAATGACATTCAGTGTTGCTAATGCGTGCCTTCTTGGCGTCTCGTTTTGTCACCAAGTTTTAGCACTTGCCTGTAATAGTTTTAAAATTGCTAAGCAAGCGATATATAACGCACCAACTCACCGCCAGAAGCCCTGCTAATGTCAGGTACACTTTTTCGGAGTCTATAGAATGGGAATGCCTGCTCCACTTCTATTTCTCTTCTATGTCCCAGCCCCATTCATTGCATTTTTTTCACATTGAAGGACCAGTTCTGTTTTAAACCCCGGACATCTCTTAAAAACAGTTGTATGATAAGCTTAGCGAGGTGCCATTAAAGGATGTTGTTTCAGAAATAAAAGCAATAATAATTAAAAGTTTCAACATGATCGGGGTATTCCTTCTGAATCAATCAATACTATGGTTTTCTTCACAAATACACTTTAAGTTTATAGTGCTTTAGTAATAATTTTTAACACTGTAGAAAGAATTGAGTTTTCTATCTCATTTAAGTGAAACAATACTCACGTTAATTTGAAGAGTTTTATTATTTAGCAGTTTAACATCATTTATGAATGCTAAGAATTCTTTAAGGGATCATTCATAATTTTTTTTTACTCGTTGAAGGAGAGAAGAGATAAGAGAAGGTCCATATTGGGAGACACATTGTGACTTGTAGGGGAGGGAAGTCCGGTTATCTCCATACTTTTAAAAAGGTTTTACTAAACTGAAAGAGACATCTCTTTTATTTTAGCTAGTTATGACGGGAAAATAAAAAAAAATACTATAAGCCTTCAAGAAGTACAAGAAGGTAAGATTTGAAGTCGGTTAACTCTGGGTTTAGTGTTAACACGTTGATTCTAACACGGTCTAAAGAGCCAATTTGGTTTAATCATTTTATATTATTAAAAAACTTAATAATAGTACATAATACTAATAAAAAAGTTTAAAAAACATGTTACGAATTATCTCGTAGTTGGCTTATGTAACAGAAATCTCTTCGCATAAGCCAAATACGAGATAATTCGTGCCAAACCTGATTTTTATCCTCTTTCCTGAACCCATCTCTTCATATTTACGCTGTTATGCTACGAGTTTCCATGTATGTGTAGAAATATAACAAGTAATAAAGGGACGAGATAAGTCGTAGTAGCAAGAAAACGACTTACTAGATACCTCGTAGTTGGCAGTCAATGAGTTGGAGAGTTGAAATTCTACAACTTGTAACATAGGAGGAGGGAGGGGTATAAATCCCCTAAAAAATTCTGTTGTTTGTGAATAATTTGATTTAGCTGAAGGGTTGCCTGATACTTACCAATACGCACTCTTTGGGAAACACTATTAAGATTCTCCATCACAACGCGGCTATTCACGAAATGATAGCAATGGGATACTTTTCAAGGAATAAATAAATCACCTTTGAGGCGTTGTCCGAAAAACAACGCTGCACTCTTTCATCACACACAATACGTAGGCTCAAATTGAACCAGGTTCTATGTGTGCGTATGATTAGCCTTGATTTGTTTTCTCTGTGTCTATCTTCTCGTAATTATTTCGTAACAGGCCATCGCCAGGGAAGGAGTAGGTTAAGGAGATGTTCTATTCGAAGTTGGGAAACAAACAAAAGGAATAATATGTGGAGATGGAGAAAAGGGAAAAAAATGAAGTGGGAAAAAGAAAAGGGCTATCTCTCTTTGATTCGCTTTTGTTTCTGTTTGATTTGTGTGTGGGATAAAGTGGTGTTGCAAAATAGATGCAAGAGGTGTTACATTGGAAAATGGAAGTTAACATTATACAGATAGTCAAGAACACAGAGAAAAAACAGAACAGATGGTCCAAAACACTATTTTCTCATAGAGCATTCGCACATGACGTCACGACCAGTTATTTTCTTTTAACTGTGAACTGCTGAAGGACAAGAACCTGTAGCTAGATGCGGGGGCACCTGTTGCTACGGTGGTTGCTAGGTGCGGGGTCACGTGATAACAAATCCTCCAATAGAAGCATTCGCACATGAAGTCACGACCAGTTATTTTCTTTTAACTGCTGGAGGACACGTACCTTTTGCTACGGCGGTTGCTAGGTGCGGGGTCATGTGATAGCAAATGCTCCAATTCGCACATGACGTCACGACCAGTTATTTTATTTTAACTGTTAACTGCTGGAGGACAAGAACCTGTTGCTTGGTGCGGGTCACTTGATTGCAAATGCTCTATTATATGCCATCTCATGGTAGAGGGCAGCACTGAAAATACCTGTGATTGACAGAGGTGTTGGGAGTACAATATGGTGGCTGTGAGCTGTGACGCATTGATTCAATCTGTCATTTCCTGGAGGGGTATTAAAGGATTGAGATTCCCTTTCTCCCTGTCTCGTTTCGTGAGTAGCAGATACGATCCCAGCGCCACTAGGGCCCCTATCACAAGGCAAACACAACGGTAACGCTCACAGAAGGCCAACCTAATTTCACTTTTTTAAAAATTTCCATTGCCTAAACAAATTTGACTAACTCAACTAATAAATATTTCAAAAAAAAACCTAAGCATTAGGGTGGAACGAAAAAATGAATTTTGACAAATCTTAGCAACAGTGCGGAAAAGTTGCCTTTAGCCATCAGTATCGATATGCGATTACATGGTGTGGATAAAAATTATCTTATAGTGCCTCAAAGGTCTTAAAGTTTCATAAAAATGCTGATTTTTTTAGAAAAATTACAAAATTGACGACGTTGATTAGACGCACAAATTTTTATGAACTGCTATTGTTCTATTAGATATATAATGTTTGTTTTTCATGTTCCTTCTTTTGAAAGTAATTTTTTTTAATGTCAAAGAAATTTTGTAAAGTTATTTTTCCTGCATTCCTATAAACAGCTATAATTCTAGAACTATACTACGAAATTAGTTTCATTTGGTTCGTAACTTTTTCTCTTTGTTTTGCTGTACATCAGGACCAAGTTTTCTTCAAAATTTAAAAAAAAATTAGAAATATTTGAAAAAATTTTTACTAAAAAAGTTAAAAGCTTTTTTCAACCAAATTTCAGATTGGAAATGAAATTCAATCCCATAAAAGAAAACATAAAAAATCATTGTAATTTTGGCAAATCCCTAAACACTCCCTCTTATTATACAAAATGAGCGATTAACTTATCTAATAACTTGGATTATAATATAGTATGAGTAAGATAAACTCGTGTAACCTAAAACTAAACATCTTAGAAAATTAAAAATTCCAGTTATCCAATTCAGTTCATTGCTGCAGTCCTACGTATTACATACATCGATACATGACAAAAGTGTCAACTGAGCTTACCTTGACCATTGTAAACAGTGATTTGAAACACCTATTTTCTATGATAGGAATATGGACTTCTGTGGTGTTAAAATAGGCACACCACATAACTTTTCTTATAATATAACTAAATTTGTGAAATAAAACCGAGAAAATGTATTTAATGGAGAAATCTCCTGGTGACAATTGCAGCCGTTGAGCCAACGCCCTACCCCGAGGGCAGAACATCGACCACCCCCAGAATTCAAAATCCCAGGCTACCGTTAAGACCTTACAGTGAGAGATATCACCACCCCCGCGTGCAGTGTGATAAGCAAAAAAAGCATAGGTTTCTTCTACATACCAGGGATCGGGGAGACGCGACGCGAGAAGTTCATCGCCCCCCAAGTATAATAAGTAAAAGACGTAACACCCGCCTTTGTATCTTTCGGTATTATGTTTCTCAATAACTTCTCTCATAATCATAATGACTGTAAACAATAGTTAAGCAAAATTACCATAGGATGTTTTAACATATCATCCATCTGATCATAATTTTGGGAAACTGAGAATTAAAGTTAATCAATAGAAATTAAAGGAATTGTAAATACGAATTCTCTACTTAAAGTAAAATAACAATTAATATAGTAGTATTTAGACTCTTTGGAATCCTCTCATCAAGAGGAGTTGATTGGAATTTTTAGTTAGACTCTAACTCCTTTTATTAATGAGATATGATAAAATTAGTAGTTCATCCCTATTTTGGAATTCAAATCCCCCGCCAAGTTGGCGACTCACAAAAACTGATAACAGCCAAAAAGGGGATCCTAGTTTTTAAATCCCTACGTCTTGATTGGTTAGGTCCAATCACATAGTACATTGTTGGCGGATTTCTCAGCAGATCTTGGCTATGGGACCCTGAGGGAAGGTCCACGCACGTCTCGCTCCTGATTTTTAAATTTACGTCGCCGCGGGTCCCATAGGCAGTTTCTCCACCATCAGACCCCCCGTTCGGATCCATACATTTTTATCATCAATCCAATCCTGATGTTGCATTGAATTTGATGCGTTTCTTTTTGAGTGGATGCTCTCTCTAATACGTCGAATGCCTCAGCATGTAATGGACGGAACTATGGAATTTATCTTTACTTATGAAGAATAAAATATTATTATCACTAAGAAAATAACATCTCCGTTCAATTGATCTCAAACACCTCCAAGCCTTTTCAGTGATCTCCAGAACTATTTAATAGTTAATGATGAACTCCTCAAGGACTGTCTTCTCTTCAATTGCCGACTTAATCCAACTAAAATGATCTAACGTCTCTTTGGATTAATCCAAAGGGTGAGATTTCTCATCTCAATTCTATTAAAAATGAACCAGAACTTCACCTTCAAAAAGGTATGTCACCAATAGTCCTATTCTTTTAAAATGTATAATGTGTATAATTTCTTATTTCAAATTACCTAATGCAATGCACATATATTAGGGGTCATTTATGAACCTAATATCTTAACATGGGTTATTGGCACAAATATTCCTAATTACCATAAATTCCTTTCCCACTATACTCAAAGGTAAATCATAACCTTTTCCACGGCCAACCTCTTCATTACAATTGGTGCCTTAAACCAGTCCCTTTTATATGATGCATTTCATACATATTTAATATCAGCATATATTTTGATTACATATATTGTAAAGAAAAGACATTCTTCAAATTATTTTTAATTTTAATATTGCCATTTTATACATATATTGGAAAAGTATTTTTGTTGTTTCTTTTATGTTATAATCAAGATAAATAGGAATGTCTTTTCTCATTTATGAAATTTCCCTGTTTGTGTAAACACAATAATTATTTCCGTATTTTATACAATTGTTAATTATGGCATACAAGAAACAAAATAGATCATTTAACATTACTATAAACCCATATGATGGAGATCCAACAACATTTGCCTATTTTAAAGAACAGATTGAAGATATCATTAATATCAATAAATATACAAATGAACAAGCTTTAACATTATTGAAATCAAAATTAACTGGATCAGCTCTACAATATTATGTTGAATCTCCAAGTCTAAAAGAGGTTAATTTCAAAAATCTTCTAAAAGAAATCGGTACATTCTTTTGTAATAATACATCTAATGCTTCAATTCAGTCATTAGATTCCCTTTACCTCCTACCATCAGAAACTATTAAGAATTTGGCACATCGCTTAAATGTATTGGTATCTAAAGTATATCCAACAATAACTGATGAAACAGCCATCAATCAAATAAAATTAGTCAAATTTCTCTCTGTTATACCAATTGAACTAAAAATTAAAATTTTAGAGAACAATATAAATGACTATGATCAAGCTGTAATGAAAGCTCAACACTTACAAAATATATCTATTCAGAATACGGTTATAAATAAAATAGCAGTAAGTGAAACAGATAATAATTTGTTGGCTGAAGTTAATCACCTCAAAGAAAGCCTGCAAAAATTAAAAGATGAAAATAAAAATAATTGTAGTCCATCATTTGGAAATTATAGAAATGTTACTCATAGAAAACAAGGTATTATTTGTCATTATTGTGGTAAGCCTGGCCACGTAATGATGAATTGTTACCGTTACAAAAGAAAAAATCCCCACAATAATTATAGAAGTGAAGCGAGACTTCCCTCTCGGGTTACCCCCAGATCCAGATCGTTTCGATCCCACGGGATAAACCCAAACTACTAAGGAGAGATGCACGTGATGCACGCGTCTCTCAGCGACTTTTTGCATCAACACCCAACGGAGAGAAAAACAGGGAAATGACACTCCCCCTGGCACCCCCCTCGCAGGAGTTATTGCCTCCGGGTGCATCTCAGCCCCCTGTTTGTTTACAAACATTACCACCCTCCTCCCGGCTAGAAGAGAGAAACAGCTATCGCAAAAACTCTTCCACACAAACTTTTTCTTATGACTTCGACCACTGTGCATACATGCCTAAATGCGACACATCATCTCAAACTGACGATCCAAATTATTCTTCAAAACAACATATTTTTTCTGTTTCATCGGCGGTAACTACTTTACCTCGAATTGAACTTAACTTTAATGACCACACTGGAATTTTTCTTTTAGATACTGGTTCATCCATATCTCTAATATCTGCCAATCATTTCGATAAAATAAAAGACAAAATAACTTTTAAATACCTCTCCAGAAAAGTTCAAATTTCAACAGTAAATTCTATCGTCAGTTTCAGAGGATGTGTTGATATTTCTTTAAAAATCAAAGGCATGCATTTCAGGCACAATTTCTTTATCATAGACATGGATAATGAATCAACATTCAACGGAATCTTGGGTTGTGATTTCATGAGCAAGCATTCTATATCTCTAAACTTAGCTCAAAATGTTATGAACATAAGAAATTTAGAAATCCCATTTCTTTCCCATGAAACTATGATTGACATTCCTCAGATATCTAATGCCTTATCAACCTACACCAATCCTGTAACCCTAACTCGTAAAGTTATTTTAAAACCTGGAGAGAATGTATATGCTCAAGTAACGTATAAAAACAAACTAAATTTTGATAAATTTGTTTTTGAACCTTCTGTTCAAGAAATTGATCTGGAAATTTATGATTCAATTCACTCTGTTAATGATACCCCTAACAATCCAAACAATAACTTTCACATTTTCATCCAAAATAACTCAAATAAAACGATACACCTAAATAAACCCCAAATATTAGGAAATATCTGTGAAATTGATGATATAAAGGATAAGGATGTAGAACCAAATGAAGAAAATTCTGACGAATGTCATATCATGAATCACATACAAGCTTCTCAAGACATTAAAAATTTGAGACAAAATGAGTTCAGTGCCAAAGATTTTGACTTGAATCACTTATGCGAGGATGACCAGAAACGTTTGCTTTCTTTACTATCAAATCATAAAATGAGCTTTTCCAAATCTTTAAAATCCATGGGACACAGTGATACAGTAGTTCCTAGATTGCAGTTCACCAGTAACTTTCCCATAAAAACTCTCCCTTTCCCCATCCCTTCGGCACTAATAAACACTGCAAAATCTCAAATTGATGAAATGGTAGAAGCTGGATTAATAGAAAGGAACATTTCCGAATGGGCATCACCAATGTTATTAGTCAAAAAGAAATTGGACTCATCTGGAAACCAAAAATATAGACTAGCCCTGGATTTAAGACTCATAAATTCTATTTTGCATAATTCTACTTATCCCCTACCTAAAATACAAACCATAATTTCTAATATTGCACAGTATAAATATTTCACAACTTTAGATATGCAACAAGCTTACATGCAGATTGATCTTCCAAAACAATACAGAGATCGTTTAGCATTTACCACCCCTTTTGGAACATACAAACTAAACAGACTCCCTTTTGGTTTAAAGACTGCAGCCTCAATTTTTCAAGCCCTTATGGATTCTATTTTGGAATGTATTCCTGGAGTTTATGCTTATCAAGATGATATTGTCATAGCATCAAACTCATTTGAGGAATCCTGTCAAAAATTAGACCAATTACTAACAATCTTGGAAAACAATAACCTTACCCTTTGTGCTGCTAAGTGCACATTTCACCACACTAATATAAACTATCTTGGATTTAACATAAACAACCATAACATTACACCAATAGAATCCAACATAATCAAAATCAATGCTTTCCCCACACCTAAAACCAAAAAGCAAGTTAAAAGGTTTGTTGGTCTTTGCGGATTTTACCGTCACCTCATTCCTAACTATGCTAAATTAATACACCCCCTAGTTCAACAAACCTGCCCATCACAATCATTTAGTTGGTCACCTGAATGTGAAGAGGCTTTCAATAAATTGCAAAACATCTTTTTCAATAAACCTTTTGTAAAGCAACCCAATTGGGATCAAACATTCTATCTTAATACTGATGCATCAAAACAAGCTATTTCTGGAGTCTTAATGCAAAAATTTGATGGACAGCTATGTCCAATTTCTTATTTTTCCAAATCTTTATCAAATTCAGAATCAAAATATCCTGCAATTAAACTAGAGTTAATGGCCATAGTCAAAGCTGTCGAATCTTTCAAATTCTATCTCTACGCCCGAAATTTCGTAATACTTTCAGACAGCAAACCCTTGAAACACTACAAAAAGGTTACTTCCCCAGCTGATATCACTACAAGATGGCTTTTATTATTAAGTGAATATTCCTTTACCTTCAAACACATACCTGGTAAAGATAATGTACTGCCTGATTACTTCTCTAGACTTACTGAATCTCCCATTCAGGAAGATCTCAGTACAAATCCAAATTTAATAAATTCAGATCAACCCCTACCAATAGTTCATATTAATTATTGTGACGTTCAGGAGGAAATAATATCCCATATGTGTTGCCTGTTGGACATTACACAGTCTCCCTCAATCGACCCTCCTAATGAAATATCGAATCAAACACTATTGAGAGAACAATTAACTGACAAAAATACATCATTCATCTACAATAAACTTGTAAATAGAAAATCAATCAAAAACAAAAACAACTACTTCATTAATTCTGAAACAAAATTACTGATGCATATTAAAAAGTCAAATAATCCCTTTAATGAAGAAGTAATTTCTACTATAGTAGTCCCTTCTTCACTAAGATGTAAAATTTTGAATATTGCTCATATTTCTCATTTTGGGATAGCTAAAACGTATGAATTGCTCTCACAAAGATATTTTTGGGAAGGTATGTATGCCGACACCCACAACTTTGTTTCATCTTGTCGAACATGCATAGAAAGTAAACACCATCGCATTCCCCAAGCACCCTTTCAGCCTACATCAAGTCCCGAACACCCAGGTGAACTAATTTCCATGGATATTGTTGGTCCCTTTTCTAATGGATGTCATGTGTTAACTATTATTGACCATTTCTCAAGACATCTAGAATTATACCCCTTATCCGCTATCAACTCCAATGCTGTTACAAATGCCCTATTTAATTATGTCTCCACTCATGGTAGACCTTCAACAATACTAACTGATTTAGGAACACAATTTACGTCTGAAGTCTTTGAAACTTTTAATTCAGCTATCGGCATAAAACTAAAACACACAACCTCTGGTCATCCACAAGCTAATGCAATAAGCGAACGAATCAACACATCTATTAAAGCTACAGTTTCAGCATTGCAAAAACAAGGTCAAACATTTAAATATGCTCTAAAAATTCATCAAAATATGTACAATGGAACCATTCACCAATCTATTGGTTATCCACCAAATTTAGTTCATTTTGGACGACACTTATCTTTAGTTACAGATACTTATGATCAAAATATTGCTATGAAAGATTTAACAAAATCTTACAACTTAACTCTCATTTTGGATTCTTTACAACAAGTTTATAGAGAAGTATTCGAAAATAATAAGACTAGTAAAGAAAGCAACTATACTCGACAGTTACCTAAAGCAAAACTTCGTGACTTTTCTGTCAATGATGTAGTATACTTGAAATCAAAAGACAAATTTAAACCTTCTTACCAAGGACCGTTTGTAATTACAGAAATTCATTCACCCGTAAATGTTTCAATATCAAGGTTGCCTGAGACGAGTAACAATCCCTTTAAAATACATATTGACAGGTTGGTTTCTGCACCTCCTAGAAAAGCTCATTTGCAGAAACAAAATACCCATATACCTAATGATAATAATATTCAGAGATCCCGTTACTACTTACGTTCTAGGCAATAAGTTGTCTAAAATAATAATAATGGTACTTTCCAGGCTAAGTTCAATTTCATATTTTGAGTATAGACCATTTCAATTGAGAGAAACTCATTATTTTCTCATAACATTATGATAGAGGGTATTGTTTTTGTGAACGAAGAAATATAATGATAGGAATGAAAATTTTAGTTTAAAAACATTGAATTATGAGTGAACATTTTATCGTAGATGGATAATTCCTACGTGTAAAGTTAATGCTATTTTAGTTATTGTGGATGGATAATTCCCACTTTTGATTAAATAATTGGATATTTTGTGGATGGCTAATTCCCACTTTTGTTGTATGATTAAATATTTTTGTGGACGATTTATACCCAATTTTATTTAGTAATAGGAATTTTGTGAATGAGAATAACCATTTTTCTCAATCATGTATTATCATATGGAGAAATTTTAAAGAGTAAAGAAAAGTTCTTATTTCTAAAATAATTTTGTGGATGTTACTTCCCACTAACGTAGTAAAATGTCGAGATTCTTATTTTTTTGGATGAGTTATACCCACTTTTAAGTATTATGCCCACATTTGATTAAGACACAACATTATTAATGTGGATGATTTATACCCACTTTTGAGTGAAGATACAATGTTATTATGTATGTGGTTTATGCTCACCTGCAAGTAAAATACAATGCTATTATTGTGGATAGATTATGACCACTTTTGAAGAAAATTATGGCATTTTTTTGGTGAATGATTATACCAACTTTTGATGATTAAGATAATATGTGGAAGAAAATTTAGTTATTGTGGATGCTAATTCCCACTTTAGTTAATGTTGCATGATGTGGATGATAATTCCCACTTTAGTTAATGTTGCATGATGTGGATGCTAATTCCCACTTTAGTTAATGTTGCATGATGTGGATGCTAATTCCCACTTTAGTTAATGTTGCATGATGTGGATGCTAATTCCCACTTTAGTTAATGTTGCATGATGTGGATGCTAATTCCCACTCCAGATGATATTTTTGTGGATGATAATTCCCACTAGATAAGTTTTGTGGATGTTAAATTCCCACTTTAGATTGGCCAATGTATATTCATCATTTATTTCTTCAAAGGTGCACCTGTTCATTATTATTGTAATCCTTCATTGTTCATATTATCATGTCATATTATTCATTTATGGATTTTAGTTTGGCATAATTTAGTGCCTTTTGCCGTCCTTATTTGTCGTTTCTCATGGAGTTATCAAATATCTAATAGTTAAAATTTCCCAAACTTTAGTCCTATATGTTTGTCTTGGAGGATCATGACCTCTCGAGTTATAATTGTAGGGAGTAGCTAACCCATACAATATTTCTCATTTTGACATTCATAAAAAAAAAAGTAATAATAATAACAATAACAATAATACTATTAATAATATAGTTTATATCTCACACAAAAATAATTTTGAATATTCCATGAGGGTGGACAAAAGATGACGGATCACTATTGTGAAAAATATACTACGTTCACATCTCATATTACGTGTTCTTTCTCATCATGTAAATATTCATCAAAGAATCATAAAAATGCGAATGAGCATTTTTCTGTAACCCCATGTATACCATCCTAGTTCCGTTCACTTAAGGTTATGCTTAATAATTGAACCAAATTTTTTCCTCTCCGCACTAATTTTTTTGTGTCTCCTGTCGTCGGGGAGAGTATGTGGTGTTAAAATAGGCACACCACATAACTTTTCTTATAATATAACTAAATTTGTGAAATAAAACCGAGAAAATGTATTTAATGGAGAAATCTCCTGGTGACAATTGCAGCCGTTGAGCCAACGCCCTACCCCGAGGGCAGAACATCGACCACCCCCAGAATTCAAAATCCCAGGCTACCGTTAAGACCTTACAGTGAGAGATATCACCACCCCCGCGTGCAGTGTGATAAGCAAAAAAAGCATAGGTTTCTTCTACATACCAGGGATCGGGGAGACGCGACGCGAGAAGTTCATCGCCCCCCAAGTATAATAAGTAAAAGACGTAACACCCGCCTTTGTATCTTTCGGTATTATGTTTCTCAATAACTTCTCTCATAATCATAATGACTGTAAACAATAGTTAAGCAAAATTACCATAGGATGTTTTAACATATCATCCATCTGATCATAATTTTGGGAAACTGAGAATTAAAGTTAATCAATAGAAATTAAAGGAATTGTAAATACGAATTCTCTACTTAAAGTAAAATAACAATTAATATAGTAGTATTTAGACTCTTTGGAATCCTCTCATCAAGAGGAGTTGATTGGAATTTTTAGTTAGACTCTAACTCCTTTTATTAATGAGATATGATAAAATTAGTAGTTCATCCCTATTTTGGAATTCAAATCCCCCGCCAAGTTGGCGACTCACAAAAACTGATAACAGCCAAAAAGGGGATCCTAGTTTTTAAATCCCTACGTCTTGATTGGTTAGGTCCAATCACATAGTACATTGTTGGCGGATTTCTCAGCAGATCTTGGCTATGGGACCCTGAGGGAAGGTCCACGCACGTCTCGCTCCTGATTTTTAAATTTACGTCGCCGCGGGTCCCATAGGCAGTTTCTCCACCATCAGACCCCCCGTTCGGATCCATACATTTTTATCATCAATCCAATCCTGATGTTGCATTGAATTTGATGCGTTTCTTTTTGAGTGGATGCTCTCTCTAATACGTCGAATGCCTCAGCATGTAATGGACGGAACTATGGAATTTATCTTTACTTATGAAGAATAAAATATTATTATCACTAAGAAAATAACATCTCCGTTCAATTGATCTCAAACACCTCCAAGCCTTTTCAGTGATCTCCAGAACTATTTAATAGTTAATGATGAACTCCTCAAGGACTGTCTTCTCTTCAATTGCCGACTTAATCCAACTAAAATGATCTAACGTCTCTTTGGATTAATCCAAAGGGTGAGATTTCTCATCTCAATTCTATTAAAAATGAACCAGAACTTCACCTTCAAAAAGGTATGTCACCAATAGTCCTATTCTTTTAAAATGTATAATGTGTATAATTTCTTATTTCAAATTACCTAATGCAATGCACATATATTAGGGGTCATTTATGAACCTAATATCTTAACATGGGTTATTGGCACAAATATTCCTAATTACCATAAATTCCTTTCCCACTATACTCAAAGGTAAATCATAACCTTTTCCACGGCCAACCTCTTCATTACAACTTCCATACCACATATTATAGGCTTTGAAAGACTGGAATCTGATTACCAGCTTTTTAAGCTGCTTTTGCGGGAAAAGAAGGAGTGGCAACCTCATCTATCAAAATAAAAATCAATCAAAATAATTAAAAATTTTGAAAAAAAAAAAAAAACTTAAAGTAAAGTTAACCACCGCACCACTAATTACTATTAATAGTTCTCTACATTCCAAATAATAATTTTTTCCTAAACAGTCTATGTTCTGCTTTCTGATTGCTAAAAAACATGGCTAATTTTGTTCTTTTTTTATACCTGTAAAATTTCTTCCATTTCATTATTATTCAAAAGGTACTGATACAATAAAATCACAATCACTGATAAAACTTTTTATAAAACTAATTGTTTGCATTGTTTGAATTTGTAGAAATTCAAATTTTTTAGTATGGTTTTGAGCACTTTAAAGAATATATTTATCTTATACTTCTCAATTTTTTTTAAATTTTAGAAGTACAGAAAAAGGTGTTCCAGGTATAAAACGGTAAATAAAAGATAACCAAATATTTCTTACGTTATGAAATGTAACTGAAAAAATGGAAAAAATGGATCATTTCCCGCATTTCAATTTTTTTTTAAACTTCAATTTTTACAGATTCTTAATTTCCTGGGATTTTTTTTTAGTTTTTCTTTCAATTTAGAAATTTAGTTTTGAGAAAAAGTGATTATGATGAATAAAACAAAGACAAGAGCATGAAATTGTGAACTTCTAAGTTGTTCAGTTCTAGAGATAAAGATAGTCTGTTTAGGAAAAACAACTACAAAATTTCTAAAATGTCTTCGATATTATAAATATATTTACCTTCAAAAGGAGGATAATAAAAATAAAACCTGAAACATAACAATAGTAATTCATCATGAAAAATCATTAACGAAATGCCAGCCTCTAATCATTGTTTTTTTTTTTGTTTAGTAATAAAATCAGCAATTTTTCGAAACTTCAAGGCAGCACCTCAAGATACTTTTTTATCCATTATATAGGTTTTCGTTTTCACATATTGATACTAATAGCTAAAGGATAATATTCCGCACTATTGCAAATTAAATATAAAAAAAATTGTCTCGTTTTCGTTCCTGTTTTTTTTTTTTTTCAGAATTCTGTCGAGACGGTCGAAACCTCTTGATTATGAGGTGGGTGACGCTTCATTTTTTAGATTCACTACTAGCAACCCATAAGTGAACATTGACCCAAAAATCGTGAAAATAGAACTAGCATTGAGTTTAACCACTCCCCAAGCAGTCATCTCCGGATACGGCTCATCTTTCAACAACCTTATCAACTTCAAGGACTTGCTGCTGAAATTTCCTTCAGCCACGACCTTGCCTTGCGCAGCCTTCAACACCATCCTGATTTCTGAGAATTTTCTGGCCCCTCTGCCAGCACATAGAACTTGTATAATAACGCATAGTGGAACCACTGTCATGGCTGGTAAGGTCTCCCACACCCACGTGGAGTCCATGAATTGCACGGCAGATATACACGTAACTAGGGTGACATACATGAGTACCACTTGGTTACACAGTAAGAGGAACACAATGGAAGACAGCCATTCTTCCACATCATATCCGACATCGTATATCATCTTGTGAACTTTTATGAGGTAAGAGATCCTATCTGAAGAATCCAAAATTTGAAAATCCATGTTCTTCAGGAGAAGACTGAAGTCGCGAACTAGGTTGCTGTACGTGTAGTATATTGCGCTACATAGAATAGAAGTCATAGCTGGGAAAGTGTATTGAAGGGTGCCTACCAGTTGAGTTGTTACAGTTCGAACAACGAAAGCAGTTGCTGTTTTGTTCGGAAAGTGGATGCACAGGCTGTAGAAGAGAGTAACACCCGGATCCATGCTTGGTAACGCCAGCACGAAATAAACCCAAGAACTTGACGGAACAAGGATGACAACAGCAATGCAAAAGTTTATCAACTCCGTGTTATATTTTTTTTGTTCAGTAATATTGCCTTCCAGTAACATTTTGATCCTGAAAAACTTTTTAACCAGTCTCTTTTTATAGATTCTTTTTTTGTACAGGTTGTGCCAAAGCAACATGGAGAACAAGCTAGCTAGTGAGTAGGGTAAGTCATAAATTACATTATTAGGATCATCGTAAACTATTTTGACAGAAGCCAACAATATGTATGCTTGTGTTAAATGTAGGATGAATGGAATAATTTTCATTAGAAATAATCGTAGTTTTCCGCTCTGAGTGCCAGTCCAACAGAAATCAATACCGTAAAACATGAAAACGTTCCACAAAGTTCCAAATCCAAGAAAATGTTCCTTGACCAAATTCGTTTTCATAGGTAGTTTCGGTATCTTCTTTTCTGGATGAAACAATCGTAAAGATGAATGCTTCATTTCCTTTGAGTAGGAAATAATTTATTTCATCAAGCAATTTTAATAGTAGCAAGTATTATTTTAATATGTTTCATCTAGCAATTAAGTTATCAACTAGCTGATTTAAAAACAAAAAACAAAATTAGTTCAATTTCAAGTGAAAAGGAATATATGGACTGCGTACTTTTTTGGACTTCATTGTTTTGACTCAAAGAGATATTTAGAAACGAGAATTTAACGTTATGTAGTACCTAATGTTTTGTTGTTATAGTGACATTGGTTTTCCAATTGAATATATAACTAGATATTTGACCATTGACTTTTTCAAATTATTTAATTGTGCAAAAATGTGCACTTTCAAAGAGTCGATAAACTTGTGGGTATACATATCTTCAAATCATCAGGCAAATGTAAATGAAACAGCACCAACTGTATCTGGACACTCAGTGGTACAGACCTGAGGCATGAATTAAAATGATGTTGGGTCTCCTTTTTGCATCGATGACAGTCTGCACACAACTGGGGAGACGTTACTCCAATTTTTGTTTGGTGGCTCGTGGCTCAAATGGGGGTTCACAATTATATTTTGAAAATACAATTAATTAAGTAACAATCTCAGAAATAAATCATAATTATAATTCATATTATTGGAAACTAAAAATAAATTTCACAGGTATGGGTTATTTTACATATATAGTAGTTGAGTTATTTGTATCAGTATTTAGTTTAGTAAATACTGATACAATTAAATAATAAAAGAAAGCAAAATAGTCCGTTAGTTAATTCACACCCGTATATCCATTTATATTTGTCATAAATATCATTCTTAAATTCTTTTTTAAAGTCTATCTTTTCCTTTGGTAATTTGGACAACGTCCAGATGAGGTTCTTACAGACAAAAAAGTTCTACTATCGTATCGAAATTTCACAGGTATAAAATGTGGAGTTTTCTTAATCTTGTGTGTTAACCATCAGTAAACATAAATTGCCATGTTTATTATTTTAGATAAGCGATTAAAAAAATGGAAGCTATCAAGAAACAGGAAAATAAATCAGTAAAAATTCTTGGGTTTGCATCCCTATCGGACCATCCCTCAAGATTCTTAATTTAATTGAGATACTAATCTTTTTGAAATGAGAACCTCATAACTATAACTTTACAGCAAAATACTCAAATAAAATATATTTAAAGCTTAATATATAAATTAGTAATTAAATACAAATTAAGCTTTATTGACATAATTTATGTATAGGACACTTCATTATGTATAATTAAATTTTCACATTGTAGAATTAAATTAAGAACACGATACCTAAAATTAATAAATTTATTCTAAACAACACAAACACTAGATCCTAGAGCAGTGTTTTTTTCTTGCCATGTTCGCCCTTAAGTCTTTAAAAAAATTCCATGTCCCTAGACTTAAATTTCTTGGGGATTGGGAATTCGGCCCAACTGTAGAATTTTAGTGAATCGAATTTTACATTTTGGGGTAACAGTCTTAAAAGAGTAAAACGGGTCTGGGGGTTCTCCCAGAGAATATTTTTTTTAAATACGACTTTTAAAAACAGGTTTCTAATTCATTTTAAAGTTGTTTGGGGTAACTTAAATTTTGCGTTCACTAAAACACACTCCAAGGAACCTAGGGGTTCACCCCAGGAAAGTTTTGGACGCCCCTTAAAAGTAATGAGTAGGACTGGGCGATATTGAAATTTTGATATCGCGATATATCGTCGATCAAATATCGATATTTCACGATATATCGATATTTCGTCAAAATATCGATATATCGTGAAATATCGATATATCGTCGAAATATCGTCAATTTCGATATATCGTCTGTTTCGGTATATCGTCTATTTCGGTATATCGTCGATATATCGTCAATTTCGATATATCGTCTATTTCGGTATATCGTCAATTTCGATATATCGTCTATTTCGGTATATCGTCAATTTCGATATATCGTCTATTTCGGTATATAGTCGAAATATCGTCAATTTCGATATATCGTCAATTTCGATATATCGTGGAAATACCGTCATATCGTCAATGCTGTGGGGGCTCCATGTTCCTCCATGGGGGGCTCAAACCAAACGCCTTGGGACGTGCAACATTTTGGTCTTGAGAACTGGTCAAGATCTCTTGACCAGTGGTCAATCCATTTTTTCTCGCTATATGTAACCTTTCTGACCATCTGTTTCAGTCTCGTGGTTGTTTTGGGGTTCCCTGATCTTTGGAAACCCCATTTGACCACTGGTCAAGATAGCTAAAATTCATTACAAAATAAATGTTGGAGTTGCTAACTGATATTTTGTAGTCTCTATTGTTATGACATGTGTCTTTGGTTACGACTGATGTTTTTCTGAACTTTAATTTTTTTGAATTTTTGAGAATTTTTGGCTGACCCCTTTTTGAGAATATCCGAAAGTAAATCCGCGCTTTAGAAGATTAGGCGGGAAAGACCTATGAAATTCAGGGGAGTTCCATGGTCTCAACAAACTATTGTCATGTCTCACTTTTATGATGGATGGCTAATAAAATGTAGTGCACATACTTAAAAAATTATAGGGATTTTATATTCTTAGGATCCTTAACTTCAAGTAAACATAAATTATTTAGAAATTCTAATTAATATTTCAAGGATTAAAAAAGATTGCAAAAATGAGAATTTCGTTAAACGAGCTGCCAGGATAGGAAGTACGAAAATTTCTGAGGGGGCATTATTATTACGTATTTAATAATAAAAATACTTAATCTAAAACAAAATTTATGCTATAAATATTTGTATTTTAATGGTTAATCAGTGTTTTGCATAATTAATGAGGAGATTGATTTGGATTTGAAAAGTATATGTATCTTTTCAACTGTTTTGATGATCGAAACGCCAGTCTTCTTAAGCAATGTAGTATTTGCTGTTGGATGATTTGATTAAAATTATTTATCCTACTTGAAAAATTATACTGTACTTATGTTCTTACAGCCTTTATTTTCAAATATGTCTAAAAAAAGTTAGGACTTGCATAACAAATTTCGACGATTAATTAAGATTGCTAAAACGTAAATTCAGTTCAGAAGCTCTTCATTTCGAAAAAGGGGAATCCCCGCCGCCGCCATTGCTGAACTTCTTCGTGTATGCCAGCAGGGGAGTTCCTTTTTCGAAATTGAATTTACGTTTCAGCAATCCTAATTCATCTTCGAAATTTCTCATGAAAGTCGAAACTTTTTTACGGAAAATTGAATATAAGGGTCGTAACAACATAAGTACAGTATAATTTTTCAAGTAGGATTAAAAATTTTAAGCAAATCATTTTTTTATAAAGAACAGCAAATACAACGCCATAACTAAAGATCTGCGTTTAAATCCTCTTAAGTTGTTGAGAAGCGACTTTTCAAATCCTAATCAATCGGCTAATTAATTATGTAAAACCCAGATTAAACATTAAAGCATAAAACTATACTGCATACATTTTATACAAGATCAAGTATTTTTTTGTTACTAAAAATATTTAATTAGTAAAAATGCCTTCTCATAAACCTAATAGCTTGTTTATCGAAATTCTCATTTTCGCAATCTTTTTTAATCGTCGAAATTTTTAATAGAATTTCTGAATATTCTAGGTTTACTTGAAGCTAAGGACCGTAAGTATATAAAATCCGAATTATTTTTTAATTATGTGCTCTATAAACTTTGCAGTTAGTGTTGGGCGTGAAATTGGCTTTCAGAGAACAAAGACGAGTTATCGAAAACATCCCGATGTTTCCAATCATCGTGAGAACCACGATATATCGAAATTATCGATATTCACGATATATCGATATATGACCACTGGTCAAGACCAAAATGATGCACGTCCAAGGCGTTTGGTTTGAGCCCCCACTTGACCTACTTCAATGCCAAAGCATAGAAGTAGTAAAAACTTGATCCGATTGACCAATGGTCAACCGGAACAAAAGAGACATGTTATAAGAATAGGGAATTCAAAATATCAATTAGCAACTCCAACATTTATTTAATAATGAATTTTAACCATATAGAGCAATCTTGACCAGTGGTCAAGCAACACGAAACCTAATTAGAAAGCCCATATTTATAATTAGAGACCAAAGTGAGTCGGGCAAACGCTCCGTTATGGAGAACATCACGATATATCGAAGTCGACGATGTATCGAGAAATATCGCCATTCACGATAAATCGAAGGCGACGGTAAATCGGGACATATCGATAAAGACGATATATCGTGAAGTATCGAAATAGACGATATATCGTGAATAGACGATATATCGTGAGTAGACGATATATCGTGAAATGACGATATATCGAAAAAATACCGAAATGACGATATATCGAAAAAATATCGGTTTGACGATATATCGAAAAAATATCGGTTTGACGATATATCGAAAAAATACCGAAATGACGATATATCGAAAAAATATCGATATGCCGATATATCGAAAAAATATCGATTTCAATATCGATATATCGATATTGGATTGATATCGATATTTTTCGATATATCGATATATCGCCCAGTCCTAGTAATGAGTTTTAATTCATTTTTAGATTCGTCATCTCTTCACGGCACCCACTATGATAACCATTGTCTTAGGCATTTTTATGTAGTACTCCATGGAAGGCATGTGTCTGTAGAGAGTTCGGGTGGACTTGATAAACTGAAACAGTAGGGACAGGGAATTTTTTTGTCGAAATGGACTTATTTTTAGCAGGTAAGTTTTAGCGGCTTCAAAGATGTAGTCCAGTTCCAGCCAGTTTTTTAATCTGGAGTTTAAAAACAATTTGTGTACAGATGGCTCGTTTTCCCATTGCATCACCAACGGAAATGGATTGCTTTTAAAACCCCGATAACCACTTCCGAAGCGGAGTGTGCACACAAACAAAGCTTTTTAAACTTATAGTATTTTGATAATGACCGGAGGAAAAACAAAGTTGTGGGAAAAAAAGATAGCAAAAAAAGTTCATTACACTTCTTTGGTGCGTTTTTGAGTATAAGAAACTGATGATGAAATATTGCTCGAAGTTACATTCATTTCTAGATCAAGTAGAAATAAAGACGGCATTTGAGTTTAATATTTCAGAGGAAATGAGACGTGATTAATATATTACCATTAGATATTATAAATTTTTACGATACATTATAAATTTTATGTAATTAAGTCTTGGGGACGTTCAAATATTATGTAAGCATGTTTTAGTCAATATTGACGCCCTCCCTTCTTGGCAGCAAAAATAATCAAAACGCAACGCAACCCCCCTCTCATAATAACATAAGAAAACTGTCCTTCATACCATTCTATTTTTAGTATAAAACATTCATCAATTGTTTTTAATTTGAAAAAAAAATAATAATAATAATTGTTTTGTGTATCGTAATGTTTTCTTGGATGGCTTGTCTTCGGAACATTACAATTAAATTTTTGTATATTTGTCAGGAAAAATAAGGAAATGATAAAAACCCATCCCCTCTTAGGTGCGTACTTGATAATTGAAAAGCCCAAAAGAGTTTAAAGAAACAAAAAAAAAAAATCAGTTCCTTCAATAACGTAAAGTTTTCTCTGATGTTGGAAACTTTGGAACATATCAGCACATAGTAAGTTTAAAATGTATGAGCAAATAAGGAAGTGATGCATTGCCATACACCACAGAAGAACGTGTCGAAAATGGAATGAAAGTGCAAGTAATACTTTATAAATATTTAGAATGGGCAATTACCGCATTTTTATTTTATTTATTCGATAGGAAGAGAAATTCCAAGAGTGGAATATACGCGCAAAAATTACTTTTTAAATTAATTTCAATTAAAAAGACCGCGAAAACAGCATCTGACATCATTCAATCCTAAACAAGTGCTAAGCGATTGTCGATTTTTATTTTAAAATTTTGAATTAACTAAATATTTGTGAAACTTTTCGTGTCGATTTTTAAATTTATAGCCATTTTTTCTGTTTTCAAAAAATGCGGGAACTCCCATTACTGATAGTATGTAATAATGAATTACCCCATATATGTGTTAAAATTCCCACAAATCAGTTTTTAAAATTAAGGGTCACTTTATATACCCTGGCCTTTCCACTAAAGCTTTAAAACATGCTGTGACTCACGTATACAACGCATTAGTCACATATAGAATTAACACTAGATTCCGAAAACCTATAAAAATCTAAGAAATTATTTCCATGTTCTATTACTAGAATCCTTTTTAACAGCTGCTGGATCTGGCTGATGTAATATCGGCAACAAACACCGACATCGCTATCCCCATGAATTAAGTGTCAGCATACACATTCGGTTTTAAAATTTTAACCTAGCATCCTATAACCTTTTGCACTTTACAGGACATAACCTTTTGTATTTTAAGCTAGCAAAACTATACTCAATTAGCAGAGATGAAAGGCACAACGCTTACTTCATAGCTTTATTAGAACCGACTCATTTGAATTTCTTAAGTCTCGTAACAATACATCACGCGTACAATAATGTTGCCATCCATGGCGGAATATATTAAACAAAAACACTAACACTAGACGTTAACACTAGTACATTTATTTTCTTTAACACTTTCCCTTGTTAGCCTGGTTTTGTTTTAGAAGAATCCCATAGTCCCATTTGATGACAAAATGTCACTATATCTGGTCTAGTTCCCACCATCAGGTACATAAGAGCACCAACGGCTTCTCTGTATGGAAACTTGGGACGTGTGGTGTCTTGAGGCTTTTGATGTGTTCCTGACTCTTTTAACATAGGTGTTGCTACAGGCTTACATTCATCAAATCCAAAACGCTGAAGGATTTTCTTAGCATATCCCTTTCGACTGTAATCAATGCCCTGACGTTGACTGTAACCCTTGACAACAAGTCTTGCCTTGTACTTGTCGATGCCGCCATCTGGATGAGTGTTAAGTCTGTAAATCCACTTACATGGTATTGCTCTGGCTCCAACTGGCAAGTCGTTCAGCTCCCACGTTTGGTTTTCCTTTAAAGAACTCATTTCACTATTCGTGGCATTTTTCCAGTTGAGACTATCCTTACTTCCAACTGCTTCTTCAAATGTCATAGGAGTATCACTCTTATTCATAAATGATTCTGCCTCCATGATGTAATCTTCAAAATGTTTGGGTTTTTGAAGAAGGGATCGGTCTCTAATCTGTCTAGATGATATGGGTTCAGCATCTTCCTCTTCGTCAGTCTCAGCATCACTTGTTTCTTCTTCCTGACACTTCAGATCTTCCTTACTTTCTATTTGCTCCTCTTCATTCTTTCCCTGGTTCGTCTCTTCCTCTCCTCTGTCATGCCCCTCTACTCTGGCATGCAAGGATGGTTTAGTGGGGTCGTTACAAGTGATGCCTGGTCTTTCCTGAAAGATCACATCTCTGGATATAATCACTCTATGATCTTCCTTTATCCAGATTCTGTAACGCTCGTCTCCATCGTATCCCACTAGGTAGCCCTTAATAGCTTTCCTATCCATTTTCCTCCTTTTTTGAACCGGAATATGAGCAAAACATGTAGATCCTATTACACGTAAGTGTTTCAACCTGGGTTTCTTGTTAAGCCAAAGCTCATATGGACTCACATCTTCTACTGATGACTTTCCAGTTCTGTTGAGAACATATATGGCTGAACTTACTAACTCTGCCCAGATTGCTTTAGGGAGGTCTGCTTCAGGATTTGCGTACTTAAAAATTCGGGCCATTTCGACTATGGTGCGACATTCTATTTCGCTGCTTTCCTTTTGTTCTGGAGTATAAGGTGAAGTCAGTCTCTGGGTTATTCCTTTAGAACGCAGAATTCTACGAACACCCTCGTTGTCAAACTCTCCACCCTTGTCACTGAGGATTTCTTTTATTTTATGTCCTACTCTTTCGGAGTGACTAATCATGTGTTGTAACATGTTCTTAACCTCTGACTTTTTCTTCAAAAGGTAACCCATTCGAAATTTTGTAAAACTATCTTTAAATACTAGTAAGTAACGTTTCTTTTGGAAAGACATATCGAAGGGTCCACAAACGTCAGCAGAAATTAGCTCACCGGGCCTAGAAGCCTTCATCCTGGTACCGACTGGTAACCGATGTGCTTTGCCATAAATACAAGGCTCACAAATTTCTGTCACATGGGAACTGTTAGTGACATGTCTCGTGGCTCCATTATCAATCCAAAACGTTGAATCGGTGTTGGTCTCTGCTGCATAGGCTTCCTCGCAAACGGACATCAATATACTGTTTGCCGACACTGCATTTGCTTGGCATTTGCTCTTTGCTGGTCTTCCGTCAGCAATCCACTGGCTGCAATCCTTAACCCAGTGGCCTTTGCGTTTACAGTAATTACAAGTATCTCCTTTCCTCGACTTGTTTTTAATTTTGCTATCTTGTCTTTGTCTTTCTTGTCTTGCCACTACTAGTGCTTCCTGAACAGCTTTGCTACTGTCTTCAGTCTTTATGAAATTTCTCTCAAACATACTTAACTGCACAGCTAACTCTTCAAAGGATTTCTTGTCCTCACTTGACAACAACATCCAACTTGATTTGAATGTCTCAAAACTACTTGGTAAAATATGTAAAACTTTGCATACTAGCATTAAGTCTGACAATTTACTTTCTTTCATGGACTGAAGGCCGTTGTTCAACTCGTTCCATAAACTTCTAAGCTTAGCTATGTGAGTAGAAACATCGTCTCCTTGCATCCATCTAAAAGCAAAAAATTCTGTACAGATTTTAAATAACTGATCTTTAGAGCTTGCTTCAAACTGTTGCCTTAATGCATCAAATGCTTGATAAGCTGTATCTTGGTCCATAATTTTCTGATAAACTATGTCTGTGACAGTGCTTGTGATCATGGATTTGGCGTAGCTATTGGCTTTGCGGTAAAAATCGCTCTCTTTTTTGTGTTGCTTTTTCTCAGCTTCTGTGGCTTCTGCAGCTAAAGGCTCTGGCTTCTGCAGTTTTCCATCTATAACATCGAGTGCTCCCTCGTGATAATCCAACACGTCGCGAATTTTATGCTTCCATACTGGCCAATCTTTCTCGCCCGTCAACGGCCTTATGTGCCGGCTAAAATCCATTTTCAGCTTTAAACTTTTGTAACTAAGTCGTAACCAACGTTGCTAGAAAGACGTTTTACTTACGCTTCTTTCCGCTCTGACTATCAGCTTAACAACGAAACTTGCTACGACGAGCCGCCTATCTCTTTTCAATGACGGCTAACTTTTGCTATCTCCCGCAACTAAGCAGTACAGCGTTCACTAACTTATGTCGTACCTTTAATGGTGGATTCTATATCACTTCTTCCCGCATCTACGCAGTACGGTGAAAACCGGCCATGACGACAACTTTTTCCGAGGAGTACATCTGCCTTAAACTATCTTGAAGAAGACCTTAGTCCTTGTCTATCTTTGCGCAAGTTGAGCTCGTACTATCACCCATAACCTTTTATATTTTAAGCTAGCAAAACTATACTCAATTAGCAGAGATGAAAGGCACAACGCTTACTTCATAGCTTTATTAGAACCGACTGCTCTTCACCCCTAGATGAGCCAGTAATATATCACGTTCCTCCAAAACATTCCATTTTTAAATTATGCGGTTTTTTCGTTTTGCCCCCATGTTAACTCTATGGGGAGGTTCCGTTCGGCCGGCCGCCAGCCCGAACCCCTGAACCGATTTTGATAAACACGGTCTTGATCGAAAGATTTCCAACCCTAGATGAGCCCATTATTTGTCACGTTCCTTCAAAGCGTTCCATTTTTAAATTATAAACTTTTTTAAATTTGCCTCATTGTTATCAGTTAATATTTTTACCAACACAGGCAAAACGTCTTTTAAAGAGCGTGAAGAAAATCTACATTGAAATTATCAAACTTCAATTTTTTGACGTTTTACTAGATTTATCGCAACAGGATACCTACTAGGCATATTGGATTTATAAAAAAAGTTACTGGTACAGGTTTAATTAAAGTATTACTTCTTTCTCTTCAGATGACGCAGAAGAATAAATTAGTTGTGGTTAGAAAAACCTATAATTTGATTGAAAATATTGAACAGTTTAGCGCTGACGATGCAGCTTAAAAAAAGTAATAAATTTTAAAAAATTTAACTGCTGCGCTGCAAGCGTGTGGTAGTAACGAGCGAAGCTCGCATCAGCGCCAAAGGCGCGTAATCTAGCTGGTAAGACACGGCTTTGCCGGGTCAATCCAGCTAGTATTTATTTAAACTACAAATATTCAATTGCACGCACACACATTTCACTTTTTCTTACGCTGAATTTATCCAATGCAAAAATATTGGTTGGATCATTAAAACACTACTTATTTATATCAAGGTGATATATTTTGTCCCACAATTTAAAGACTATTTGGGTAATATTCCGTAATCGAGGTTTTCGCCAAATGTCGCCAAATTTGGGCGATAACCAGGGATTTAGATGTAGTGTTATTAATAGCTTGGCGAGATCCGATTTCGCCAAATTTGGCGAAAACCTCGATTATGGAATCTGTCCCGACTATTTCACTTGAAGTTCTTATATTTATTACATTAAAATTGAAAACAAATTATTTCTTTTTTAATCAAATTGAAAATCTGTAGTTAAAAGGAAAATTTATTCAAAGTAAAGAGAAAACCTTTCTTAGAAATATTAGGCAACTCACAACGTTTTGAAAATGAAAGAGCAAGAAGTGTTAAAGTTTACAGGTAAAAGAAGAGGAAAGAAGAAGGTCCAAAGAAGGAGGTAGGTGGTTTCTTTTCTAAAGAGGTTTAAAAATTTTTTGAAAACTGAGTTATGAAATTCCCAGTAGCAAAGCTCATACCAATTATGTCAAGTTTACATAACTGCTATTACTAGAAGTAAACGGAATTTGGCCTTAAATGACAAAAATTGAACGAATATCGAACGTTTGTGCTGCTTGGTATACATGTACCGGGCAAAGTGATTAATCGGGCATTATTAATAATGCCCGAGGTAGAGGCGGGCAAAGTGATACATTTCATTCATAAATTCCATTGAATTTATCACATTACCCGCCTCCACGTCGGGCATTATTAATAATGCCCGATTAATCACTTTGCCCGTAACATACATATATAGATTATAGACAGACAACTGCAGCCATGTACTGAACATTTCTGAAATTACATTTCTAGATGAAATGTTAATTATAACTCATAGCATCCACTGATTTGATAGATCCTATCATTTTTCTTTCACTCTCCATTTTTAAGCAAAACTTAAGTTGTAGCAATTATAAAGCTATGGTGGTATAATATTTAAAATGTATAAATTAACCCAAAACTGGAGTTTCTACTAATGCCAATTTAATGTCCTTTCTGAATTTTAAGGCAAAAACACTTCAATTGTGGTTCTAGGGATCCCTTGAAATTATTTTGAAAATTCGAACAGTAAAAACGAGTTTTTAACACATTTCTGAAATAAAAACTGAGAAGTAGGTTATATTCTACGGATATTGGATGTAATACACGTTACTGTAAATGTATAGAGCATTTTCAATCACATGACTTTACCTAACAACGGCCTTAGCAACGTTGTTTTTATCCTCCAGTGATGTCATGTGCGAATGCTCTATACAAAACGTTTTTAAAAGCAAATTTTTTCAATTGAGGATTTAGCAATTTAAAAGAATCAAAGATTAAGATACATATATCAAGTGAAACTTGATTTTAAGTTACGATTCTCCTTAAAGATCACATAAATTCAATTAATTATTCCGTAACCAATCTGGGGATTTCGTGACTGATTTATCGTTGGGTGTGTGTTCCATTGCTTTTAAATGTTGGGAAACCTTTACTGAGGTTTATGTTTATTAGATGTGTGGAATCTGTTTTGGAGAAAGATGGTATTCGAAAACAAGTCAAGGGCACAAACACCGTTTAGCAGTATAAATGCATTTTGAAAGAAAATCAAAAAATGCCTCGCTCCACAGAAATTTATTCAGTTTTTTAAATCTCTGCCTTCGCTTTCCCGGTGGCCTTCGACGTGTTTACCGTTTTAGCTGCAGTAGTATCCACCCGTATTAAGGAAGAACGCTGTTTTAGTGTTTTAGTTTCTACCGAGGTTTTAATTCTACCTCTCATGTCCATCTTCCCTCTGGTTCGAAGTTTTCAAAAATAAGAAAAACATATTTCATAGGTCATTTGTCATGTTTGATACTTAAATCATATGATACTGCAACTGTAGATTAGTGTTAAGAAAAATCTATTCGTTTTTCAGCATTGATATCGTACACTTGTGTCCCAAAAATTATAAATAATTTGATTTTCTGGGAACAATGATATAAATATTTGTTCCTGTAATGTATACTTTTCAGGGTAGTACCTACTCAGACATAAGTCGAAACAAACACATATAATGGCTTCAAATAATATGGTTACCCCCCACCATTAAAGGAACCAAGAGCTAAAATACACTCAAAATGAATACTGAGGAGGTGTCAATTAATATCGTTTGAAATCCTACTTGAAGGTATTCCACGCACTTAAAATCATGCATGGAGTTCAGGAATATCTAATCCTTTACAAATAAGAGTTAACTTGTTGCTAAATGACTCTCAAACGAACGTTTCTACTAAAATTCCGAATGTGTGTGGAACTCCATTTATCAATGGAAGGCCTTTGTACCCCCTTAAACATATTGTAAGGTAATTTGATTCCGGATCACATATTTTCACTCTAAGACTAAGAAAGATTTTATGACATGGATTTTATTGATGAGGAACTAAGATTTGTGAGGTACATTTTCAGACCCTCACCTTTATCTTTTGACGCAAAATGTAAAAAAGTTGGGAATATTCTAAAAAAAGTATCACTCAAGATCACCTTGTGGTACCGATGGGGGGTATGTATGGGGGTCTTCCCCAAGAAAAGGTTTTGAAATTTGACCTGTAAAAGTAGGGTTTTAACTAATTTTTAGAACTTCTTTTGGGTCCAAGTCCCCCCTCTTGAATCCACGGCTGAAAGACAATGAAATTGATCTGCAAATGTTGTAAGTTGTGAAAAAATTTCTTTATTGTTGTATATGTCAGTACTTTGAAGTACCATTTTGAAAGTTATTCGAGACATTAAAGTGGTGGTTTTGGTCATTACTAAATCATGGGCGCTTTGTGCGTTTGAAAATGAACGATATAATTACCAGATGTTGATTGATCTGTAATAAACACTTCCGTATTATCTAACTCAATATTTTTTACATAGTATTAAGATTAGCGATTGGTCAAATCATAAGTGATACAAAAACTCAAGTTTATTTTAAAACGGCATAGATTAATCAATGACTCAATCCAAGAGTTAATAGTGGGAATTTCTCTTTGAAAACCTACCTACATAGTTTTGAAGTTTGTATTTGTATTCAAAATATCCAGTCATTATCATCAAAATTACAAACTCAATCGACACGACATATTACTTAAAACTCCATCACTTTTTTTTATAATTTTTTTTTTGTTGAGAGTTGTGGAAAGGTAAAAATCTGGTTGCAGGGCATTCGATCTCATTACCTCAAAAAGTAGGCCCTAATCGTCGATATTAAATATCACCTCAATCAATTGATGAAACTGCCATATGAATATCATAGAAGTTTCAAACTCATATCAACCAAACCTGATATTAAGAGCTCTGAATATTCATTAAATCAAAATAATATTACCGTCTAGATCTGTGGATTCGCCAAAACAAAAAGAATTAATGATCCATTACAATCAAAAGCACTCACAAAATTCCTATTCGTTTCCGTAGCAACTACTGTTCATAAGTCATCCATCTTATGTGTCAATTATTCTTTTTTACCAAAATCAAGTAACTCGATTCTATAGCTCCAGACGGTTAAAACAAACTCGGATAAAAAACGCCTGTTAATAACCACGTATGTCGTCCAGTCGGCTTCCGACAGCTTAAGATTTGTGTATTTAGATTTCAACAGGTGAATTTAATTATGCCTTAACTTTCCCTGCCGGTTTTCACAACATTGGCGTGATTCGATTTTTTCGTTTTTATTTTAAAGTTTGATCGAATGGCAACCGAGAGGTTGTTATCCTGAATAACCTTTTAACCGTGACCGCAAGAACAAGAGTGAAACAAAAACCAAAGATGGCTTTACTGCTGCCACAACCAGGCGTATAATTTCGCCGGTTTTTACAAGGAAAGAGCAAAAAGAGATCTTTGAATCGCTTTAGCGTGATTTTCATTTTACGGCCACAAATCACGCATGCGTTTTGGGGCTTCACGATTTTAAGGCCTGGGGCGAACAAAGAACTCGGAGTATTATGTAATTATGAGGATTATTTATTTTTATGCACTGGACAATTCTTTTTACTCTATTTCGTAGAAGTTAAATTGCTCCTCTTTATATCAATCTCACACGAGATCTTTTTTTGCTATTTATGATTGTTTAAAAAATATGATACAAATGAAGTGCATATAAAATGCACTTTCCCCAATTATTGTTTAGCTACCATTTCTCACAGTAACTTTATTTTGACAGTCGATTTTTTTAAGAAATTCCTTTAAGAAATGAATGGGCAAGAAGTAAGACGTTAAAGGGTAGCAATGTGTGGTAAGTTTTCTATGCGTGATGCCATGATAGATAAAAGTGTAAAAATTGAATACCTAATATGAACAACACTTCCGGGTTTTGATAATCTTTATTTTGACGCTATCTTTAAACACTATCTGACAATATCTTTAAAAAACAAGGGTGGGGGAAACTTAATTCTCAAGATCACATTTGGGTAAAAAAAAAACATAGCAAGTTTTTCGACCCACCTCATGAAAAAGTTATCTTACAATGTCACTTATACCCCTTGTCCTCTAACTCACTCAAATAACATTGTCCAATTAATAAATATTCAGATTACAACTTGATAAAAACTTAATTCTCGCTTTTTTCTTCATCTTTTGTCTCTCATTATTATTATAAGGTGGCTAAATATTAGTTAATTACCTCTTTTTATGGACTTAATGAATATAAAAAGGTTTTTTTCATCCTTACTTTATTCATCATCCTTAAAAATTTTTTTTATACACTTCCTTATAAGGAAGTATACTTACGTGATATTAGTTTCCCAGGAAACGACCCCCTTATTAAAATACACTATTCATTAAAAATGAAACATTTTTTATGTTATCAGAAAAGAAAGGGAAAAGTCCGTTGCCAACATCTGGTTAAGAGCTAAGCTAACTGTAATGTGATATCAGTAGCAGATATTATAGTCCAGGCAAATTAGACATTGACCCGGACATTCAATATAACAGGCTGAAAATTGGTGGAAATGTAGAGGATAGGGTTCTGATTGATATCCTAAAATTCCCAAAAATTCTATGTGGGGGAAAATCCGCCATTTTGAAAAAAACGGCTGCCATCATGGATTACGTTTTTAAGCATAGCGACTCAACCAAGCGTTCGATTGAGTTCGTTTTTGTCCTAAATTGTTTACTAATGAGTATATTAAGAGGCAACATCAAAAAGTTCGAAACAAGAAATTTAATTTAATTATAATTAATTTTTATTTAAAAAAGGATTTGCTGCGTGAAAAGGTAGGTAGATATTCCAAATAAAAAGCTGAAAATTGGTGAAAATGTTGAGGATAGTATCCTAATTGATACCCCAAAATTCCCAAAAAATCCATTCAGGGGAAACCGCCATTTCGAACAACAGCCGCAATCTTGGATTGCGTTTTCAAGCATTGCGACTGTCCCAAGCGTTCGATTGTGTTCGTTTTTGCTCCAAATTGTTTAATAATAAGTATTTTAAGAGACAAAGTCAAAAAGTTCGAAATAAAAAAGTTAATTTAATTATAATTAATTTTTATTTAATTAAATTTTTGCTGGGTCAAAATACAGATAGACATTCAAAATAACAAGCTGAAAATTGGTGGAAACGTAAAGGATAGTGTGCTGATTGATATACCAAAATTCCCAAAAAATCCCTCTTGGGGGAAAATCTCCCACTTTGAAAAATGCCCCGTCATCTTGGACCCGCAATTTTAGCATAGTGGTAGTCTAATTTTCTCTTTACACAACAATGAAACTTCCCCAAAACACATTGTTGTAGCCGAAAAAAGATGGAATTTTAAAGTCGAATATTTCAAAAACTATTCAAGCGATTAAAGTAAATTTGGTCTTAAAATGTAGATTATTTATTCAATAAAAACATGCCAATACGTGTATGGTCAAAAATATCACCGTTTGGTTGCAACTAAATCAAATAGTATGAACAAAATGGTCAAAATGAGAAACCAAACTAAACTCCAAACGAAATAGCAACCTAACGGTAATATTTTTGACCATACACGTAATGGCATGTTTTTATTGAATAAATAATCTACATTTTAAGCCCAAATTTACTTTAATCGCTTGAATAGTTTTTGAAATATTCGACTTTAAAATTCCATCTTTTTTCGGCTACAACAATGTGTTTTGGGGAAGTTTCATTGTTGTGTAAAGAGAAAATTAGACTACCACTATGCTAAAATTGCGGGTCCAAGATGATGGGGCTTTTTTCAAAGTGGGAGATTTTCCCCAAGAGGGATTTTTTGGGAATTTTGGTTTATCATTCAGCACACTATCCTTTACGTTTCCACCAATTTTCAGCTTGTTATTTTGAATGTCTATCTGTATTTTGACCCAGCAAAAATTTAATTAAATAAAAATTAATTATAATTAAATTAACTTTTTTACTTCGAACTTTTTGACGTTGTCTCTTAAAATACTTATTATTAAACAATTTGGAGCAAAAACGAACACAATCGAACGCTTGGGACAGTCGCAATGCTTGAAAACGCAATCCAAGATTGCGGCTGTTGTTCGAAATGGCAGTTTCCCCTGAATGGATTTTTTGGGAATTTTGAGGTATCAATTAGGATACTATCCTCAACATTTTCACCAATTTTCAGCTTTTTATTTGGAATATCTACCTACCTTTTCACGCAGCAAAGCCTTTTTTAAATAAAAATTAATTATAATTAAATTAAATTTCTTGTTTCGAACTTTTTGATGTTGCCTCTTAATATACTCATTAGTAAACAATTTAGGACAAAAACGAACTCAATCGAACGCTTGGTTGAGTCGCTATGCTTAAAAACGTAATCCAAGATGGCAGTCGTTTTTTCAAAATGGCGGATTTTCCCCCACATAGAATTTTTGGGAATTTCAGGATATCAATCAGAACAATATCCTCTACATTTCCACCAATTTTCAGCCTGTTATATTGAATGTCCGGGTTTGGCCCTTATTTTGTCTAATTTGCCTGGACTATTACCTGTGATGTCTGAAACATAAAATTTTTTAAACGATGAACGATAACGTGCATGATAAATGCAAAAAAGTTATAAGAAATAGCTTACTGTGTCATCGTTCCCACATTTTTCCCATGGTTAAAAACATTTTTTTATCTGATTTTAAAAGAAAGCGCTGTCTGAAAAGGGTCTTATAAGTATTATTTTTTAATGTTAGAAACTTTAACCCCAACTATGAGATGGGGTATGGTAATGGGGGTAATGGGGTATGTAATCAACTGCTCAACCCCGGTTTTTGGTACAAAAGTTTCAGTAATGATCTAATTTAAAATCTAGAAAATGAAAAACTAATTAATTATTTATGTTAGTTATTGTAGTTATGTAGCAGATTGTTATATTTATTAGTTATATCCTTTCTCCCTTGAGGGCACTGTGTGTCTGTGCTTTTGATTTACGTAATGAGTAATGTAGATGTAGAATAGTGAGATAAGATTCTTCTCTCTTCCCGCCCCGACCCCCATGGTGGTCGGGTGTGCGCGGGGCCTGTCCCTTTTATTTCTTTGTGTTAATTGTAAATGACTGTCCGTTCCGTTGTCCTGATTAAAAGTCCTTGTCTAAACGTATTGTTGTCCTGCGTGTTATAAAATTGGCGCCCAACTCGTGGTCCGTACCTGCCACCCATGATGTCTCGACTGATGTATTTCCCAGTCTTGAGAATTCTTTGTGTTGTGTGTGAAGAGCCCTTACCTCTTCTGTTTTGCTGATCCCTGACCGATGTTCTGCGTGATTGCCGGTCGTGATGTATAAAGTTTTTCGTCGATGGACATGCTGTCCATTAGGCCAAGTGTGCCTGGAGAACAACCTGTTCTCATTTTCGTGACCCCTGTGCGGTCTTGTGTGGTGTAAGGCCACCTACCCCTGTGTGCGGTCTTGTGTGGTGTAAGGTCACCTAGACCCTGGACACCCTGTCCTAAAATGGTATAGGCTATCTGAGCCTTTTCTGGTGACCGATGTGTTTTCCGGTCATGAAAGAGACCTTACCTCTTTCGTTTTGATGGACACCCTGTCCAGTTTGAAAACGGTCGCCCGTGCCGTTAGGACCGAAGTTCTTCGTGATTCCCGGTCTTGTGCGAAGAGTTCGTGTTCGTCTCTTTCGTTTTGATGGACAACTCTGTCCAGTTTATACGGTCGCCCTGACCGTCAGGCCATGTGTGCCTTTGTGAGAACACCCCTGTTCTCACATGTTTTGACCACTGTGGACTGTGGTCCTACAGCTGATTACTGTAGTGTGCAAGTTTATCGAGCGGACATGCCTGTGTCCGGCTCGCTTTCGTTTTTACCCAACGTGAAAGGACATTCCCGTCCTCCAATTTGTGTTCAAGCATCTTCCAGTATGTTCTTCTAAGAGTGATTAAGTTGTAATTTGATATTGTTTAAGCTAAGTTTGATTAATTTGGTTATTTTGAGTAATTTGTATGTTTTTGAAAAAGATGTTGAAGATAGTAATTTTTATTTCAGTTTTGGGTTGTGGATAATTTTAAGTTAATTGTGATGAAAAGATTTTTGAATGCTTGAAGTTTTGTTTTTGAATTGTCAAAGTGTATTGGTTTTGTATTGTTGTTTAATGTAGTCGTTTGACCAAACTTCTACCAAGGGGGTTAATTTTGTTTTTCTCGAGAATTTATTGTTTTCATTTTATGTTGCAACTTTGAGTTATGAATGTTTCTTTTTGGTTTTTCATCTTGAGTGTTGTATTTTCTTTTGATAAGGTGCTTGACATGTTTATTGGTTTTGTTTTAGTTTTCTTTTGGGTTTTGTATAACCTTGAAACGTTTGATGTAGGGGGAGAGGATGTGTCGAGTTTTGTTTTAATGTGATTAGGAAAATTATTTTGTTTGATACTTTTGGATTTGGGGATAGCTTTCTTTTAACTTTTCTGGTTGCTTGTCGGGACGCCGGCACAACCAGAGGGGGAGTCTGTAGCAGATTGTTATATTTATTAGTTATATCCTTTCTCCCTTGAGGGCACTGTGTGTCTGTGCTTTTGATTTACGTAATGAGTAATGTAGATGTAGAATAGTGAGATAAGATTCTTCTCTCTTCCCGCCCCGACCCCATGGTGGTCGGGTGTGCGCGGGGCCTGTCCCTTTTATTTCTTTGTGTTAATTGTAAATGACTGTCCGTTCCGTTGTCCTGATTAAAAGTCCTTGTCTAAACGTATTGTTGTCCTGCGTGTTATAGTTAGTTTTTAAATGAAAAACTAACTTGGCTAGAAACAAAAAATAATTAATTGTAAAGTTTTTAATTAGTAATAGTAATACACTCAGGGCCGTAACCAGGTAACCAGACTTTTGTTTCGGGGGGGGGGTTGACTCAAATTTTTTCTGAGGTACCTTCTTACCAGTACTTTTATATGTTAATTTTTGGATGACAACACTGGATTGAAATTTTGATGCACTAAATTTCAAAATTGTATGAACAATATGAATTCCAAGCAAAAGGGGGGTCTGGGGGGGTCCTCCCCCAGAAAAATTTTGGAAATTTGCCCCTCAAAAGAGTGTTTTAGCTCATTTTGAGACCCTTTAGATTACACCCAAAGAGAACCACTCATTATAAGCGGCCGAATTTTCAAGGTAAAAAGAAGGTAGGTATATTGTCATAGATGGCAAAATGTTGAGGGGGTTTTTGGGTTCCTACTCCAGAAAATTTTTTGAACTTTGCCCCTAAAAGTGGCATTTTAACTCATTTTGAGACACTTTAAGTTACATCAAAGAGGACCTCTCCCTGTAAATCACACAAGTTTGAAGGAAAAAACCATACTTAATAGATTTCAAAATTTCGAGGGGGTTTGGGGGTCCTCCCCCAAAAAAATTTTGGAAATTTTACCCTTAAAAATAGGGTTTTGACTCATTTTGAGACCCTTTGGGTTATACCCGAAGAGGATCGCTCCTTGTGAGACCTAATTTTCAAGAAAAATAGCAGAATAAAAATTGATGTCAGAATTTCGGGGGGGGGGGGGGTTGAACCCCTAAACCCCCCCCCCTTGGATACGGCCCTGAATACACTTTTAAATTAAATTATTTTTGGAAGTTACAGGTGATTTTTGAAAGTATATCCTCCTTCTCCATCTTTGCAAAAATAAGCAAATAGTATCAACCCACCTACCCCCTTTAGGTGCTTGCTTACTGAACATTTGGAGGGCTCGTTGTATGAAAATGATCTTAATTGTTTCTTGACAGTCTGAAATTGATAAAAAAAATTTCGAGTATAACAACTTGCTGTACTAATATGCCCAGGGGCGTAGCCAAGATTTTCCTATGGGGGGTCCTGTGGTAAAAATTTATTACTGAATATCAATACTTTTCCGTCATTAGTGAAGTAAATTTATAATTTTCACAACACTTTAAATTACTTCTCTATATTAATTAATGGTTAATAATATATTAGTAAATAGTGTAATTAAGATTAACTACTACTTTTTACTCTCATGTTCCATAAAAAATACAATGCAAGAGTTTTTCTGTGTGTTAACTGTAGCTTGTAGCTCCATACTGGAAAGGGGGTCTTGGAATTCTCCCTCTAAACCTAAACTATTTTGGGTCTGACCCCTGGGGGATCTGGACCCGGGGACCCCCCCTTGGCTACGCGCCTGAATATCCCCGTTTAATTATACGGTGGAAGCTGATGGTAAAATCAAAGAAAAGGGGGTCCGGTAAATCCAGTAGCTACAGGAGCCGGCGGGCCATATATAGTTTTGAGACCCCCTGTTTTACATCTATCTAACAGCAGAGATGTGATATATCCAGACAAAGCTTTGTTCTTCTTCCGATCGTAATCTCTTACGTCATCTCCTTTATTCAACAATCAAACATTGCACCTGTTCCAACTCTGCTACAGTCAGATAAATTCAAACACGGGTTAAACAATTAGCTTCATTAACAAACCAAGCGCTAAAGTTTTAACATTTTTCACTTAGGCAACTTATGCCTGATGGGTCATTTGCGAAGACGGCATTCATTACCATCGTTGCCGAACAATGAATCTAAATTAAGGTTTGATTATTGTTGCTTGGGGTGAGGAGAGGGGAAGAAAAGCCCAGAACATAAAAACTAGTGAGCGAGATAACAGAATCATAGAGGTCAGATTAATATATATTCACGGCAACCGGTTTCTGCCGATTGTTATTTATTTCTTCAGCTGAATGAATAATACTCCATAGTTATTAGGCACACATAATATCAGGTCATAATTTTAGATAATTTCGTTTCTTACTTTTTTTCTGGAAAGTGGTTGCTTAACCCTTTGAGTCCTGGCTTCCTTATATTGTTCATAAATTTCTCAAATTTTAATGAAAATCTCGGCAGGTCTAGGATTGAAAGGGTTAAAGGTAAGAAGCCCGGTGGCGTAGAGGAAGCGCTTCGCGCTCCCACACCACAGGCCCGGGGTTCAAATCCCGGTCAACGGGCACGGCAGACTCAGCCCTTCATCCCTCCAGGGTCGATAAAATGAGTACCAAGTTTACTTGGGGAAATCAAGAGGGGGGTTAGCATCAAGCTAGCCACTCCTCAGCTGACCGTGACTTTCAGTCACACGTTCTGTACAGATCAGCTCAAGCCTCACCCAGTGAGGCTAGTTATACTGGAGTTTGAAGGTCCAACGACCTAGGTACTCCCTCAAATATCCCCCTTGATTTTTTAAGGGTTAAAGGTGTTGGAAAATGTTTGCTAAAAGTACTTTCCCATATCCCATAGCAACGGACCTTTCCCTCTGTGAGAACAACCACGCTGGAAAAAAAAAGCGACTTCACATTTTCTCTTTATTCCAGTGGGTTTTCGCAGAGTGACAGGTTTCGGTAGGCCGATAAAGAACACAAGAACAGCAGAGAGATTACGGCGAACACTCAAACAGACCCATCTGCGCGTCCTTCCTTTTATTTTTAGAACAAATAACTTTTTTATTGTGTTCGCTCGAACTGAGAAGCGGCGGACATGTTATCCAGATTTTCTGCTCCAAATGGTTCATGTTGGGAGTGAATCAGACTTGGTTGTTGTTAGTTATGATGAGCTATGCATTGTTTTCTGTGAGCGGAACCAAGAAAATGAAACGAAAATTGGTCATTCTAGGCTTAACTAGTAGAAGAGATCAGTCATTGATTATTACGTCATGCTCTTACGTAGGGAGGGGCTGAATGATGTATGGTGCAATTCACTATTCTAAATCATTGGAATAGTAGAATTTGCTTAGAGACCGAATATAGTATAAAAGAAAGCAAAGGAAATGTTATGGTTAAATAAACTTAGGGAAATAGTTTGTTTTCTAGTCCATCAATTTTATAGGCTGGTTTTTTGGATTTTCAAGACGTAATGAAGCATGGGCGCCCATATGTTTGAATTCAGGAGGGGGCCCAAGGCCCAAGAAAAAGTTTTGCAAGTTAGCCAGTTTCTTAGCCTAGACCCAAGTTTCTTTTCAAGGCGATTGGTTCATAATTATTTCAAAGGACCCCTCACGAGTTCTTAATGCTAAAAATTTTGTAAAACAATACAGGAGTTTCAAGCAAAAAGGGGTGTCTAAGAGTCCTCCCCCATAAAAAGTTTCGAAATTTTATTCTTAAAAGTAGTGTTTTAACTCATTTGGATGACTTTTAAAATAATATCACTACTATGCCGAGCCGCAAAATTTCAAGTCAGAAACTACATAAAAGGAAGATTTTACGTAACTTTTCCAGTGCAAGGAGGGGCCCGGTCCACCCTTTGCCCTTATGTATGGGCGCCCATGTAATTTGAATGCAATAACTGGTGGCCAATGGCGAGGAGCTGAAATCATTATAAAATGAGCATACAGCTGTTTCGGGTATACCTGGATGCCCTTTGACACAGTGCGAATAAGGAAAAGCAAAGGAAACATTCGGCTATTGCCCCAGCTCACGAAGAAATACCGATTTACTGAGTAACACAGTTAGTAGTACGTTGCAACTTTCCAAGAATACCTAGATGGAGGAGGTATAACTATTGATGTGATTACTTGAATTGTTTTGCTAACTTTATAATTGTGGTAATGGCATATAGAAATTAGTATTTTCAATACTTTTTGGTGGGGGGAAGTCCCCAAAATATTTACGGGGTCTTCCCAAAAAGACCTTAAGTAGTCCGTTTGGGCCGGCCGCAATTGATACTCTCTATTGCTTTACATTATGTAAATTCCATAATAACAGAAGAACGCTTTTGTTCGAACATCCCGAATTCGTCTCTACCCAGACCTGAAAAAAAATCAAAATTCAGAAAAAACACAAATAGAATAAAACGTCTCGCCCAACTTCATACTTTCGCAAAACGTCCACAAAAATCTCCTCGCTCAGTTTATACAAACAATAATAAACGACTCCCTTTTCATCAAAACTTCCGAAATACATTTTCCCATTGAACCGAAGACGCATTTAGAAGGAAGGCTCTTCAACCGATAATGACACTTGATCTAATGAGCTCTCGGTTTACTACAGTCAGCCGCAAAAGACATTTAGAACTCATCAGCAACCGATTGTTTCCATTTATAACCATTTTGGAGGGTTTCGGTTTTCTTTTCTGAAGCCGACACCACAAACGACTCCTTCTCTTGACACTCTCTGTCAGTGGCGGATCTATGGGGGGGGGCTATAGGGGCTATAGCCCCCCCCTTGGGACTTAAGTTTACACTACATAAAATTGAATTTTTTCGAAAAAAAAATTACGTTTTTAGAAAATTTTGTTTAAATTTTCAAAATTTTAAACTTTTTTTCAGTTTTTTGAAGCCTTTTTCACAATTCAAAGGGTCTACAAAGCATTGAGCCCCTTCCAAGATCTTTAGCCCCCTGCATTTTTATAAACTCCATTCACTATTTAAGGATTTCTAGAGGTTTTAGCCCTTACAAATTATTAGCCCCCTGCATGTTTGAAGGTTTGATTCGTAATTTAAAGGGTCTATCCAATGAGCTTAGCCCCTAAAAGCATTAGCCTCCTTGCGTTTTTATGTTTGTTACACAAATTTCCCTATCTTTAGCCCTATGAAACATTAGCCCCCTCCCATGCTCTTTAATAGCCTTTACAAAGCTTTTAGCCCTCTTGCGTTTTTAAATATATTTAGTTCACTATTTAATGAGCTTTATCCTTCCATGATCTTTAGCTCCTAGATAGATAGATTCAATTCACAATTTAAAGGGGCCGATGAGTTTTAGCCCCCATAAAGAATTAGCCTCCTTGCGATGTTTTATAGTATTTAGTTCGCAATTTAATGAGCTTTAGCCTTTTAGGTTTGATTCGTAATTTAAAGGGTCTATCCAATGAGCTTAGCCCCTAAAAGCATTAGCCTCCTTGCGTTTTTATGATTGTTACACAAATTTCCCTATCTTTAGCCCTATGAAACATTAGCCCCCTCCCATGCTCTTTAATAGCCTTTACAAAGCTTTTAGCCCTCTTGCGTTTTTAAATATATTTAGTTCACTATTTAATGAGCTTTATCCTTCCATGATCTTTAGCTCCTAGATAGATAGATTCAATTCACAATTTAAAGGGGCCGATGAGTTTTAGCCCCCATAAAGAATTAGCCTCCTTGCGATGTTTTATAGTATTTAGTTCGCAATTCAATGAGCTTTAGCCTAAAAGCGTTAGCCCGCTCCAAGATCTTTAGCTTTCACCACTTTAATATAAATGCGATTCAGAACTTGTAGATTCCAATGAGCTTTCTAAGCCTTACAAAGCATAACCTCCAAAATACTTAGCCCCTTACATTTTTATAGATTTGTTTCACATCTTAAAGGTTATGAGCTTTAGCTCCTCTGCAAGATCTTTAACTCCCTGGTTTCTATAAGATTCACTTTTTAAAAGGGTCTAAATGCGCTAAGTCTCTTACAAAACAATTACTCTGTTAAAATAGAGACGGGGTTAGGGGGTTCAAACCACCCCCATGAAATTCTTATATATTACAGTTTTTTCCTTTGAAAAGGAGTACAAGAAATCATCTTTTTCGTGTGACACTCAAAGAGTCCCAAATGACCAAAAATGAGTCAAAACACAACTTTTTAGGGTCAAATTTTCAAAAGATTTCTTGGGGGAGGTTCCCCCAAGCCCCCCTTATGCCTCGGGATGGATGTATTATTCCCTAAACATTGAAATTAAGTGCACGAAAATTCACATTTGATCTATATTCTTGGAAAAAAAATATTTGACTCAAATCATCGTTAAAAAAACAACTCCCGGTTGACACACCCTCATTATTTTGATGTATTTAATGATTAACTAATTTAATTACTAATTAATTAGTTATATTTAACAATACTAGTCATTTACAATCAACACTGACCTCAATATTTAAGACATTAATGAATATTGTAAAAAGCACGGCTTTTTACTTCATTATCTTCCTCAATCAGATTAAGTTAGCCCCCCCCCTTGCTCATGTTCTAGATCCGCCACTGCTCTCTGTCAGAACAATAGTCGTAAAGCCACTAGAATTGTCAGGCTCCACGAACTAGCTTGGGAAAAATAATTTTCATGTTGGTCAAATATTTATTTCAATGTTAAATAAAAAGAATTATTTATTTGGTTTGCTGTATCTTCCAGTTGAATAAGATTTGCCATTCTGTTATGAAGGCGCCAATCTGACCCCCTGTTAATAAACATCTTTTTTGTCTCTGCGATTTGTGTATCACCACACGAATAATTTTCAATGTTAAGTGTTCCAGCCATGGTTCAGGTAGAACAGAACTGCTCTGTGTTGTGCTTATTAATGCTTCTGAAACAGTAAATTAGTGATATAGTTCTCTAATCTTAATTAAGCTCCCTAAATAGCTTTTTATTTTCAAACCCCAATAGTATCAAATCCCTATCTCTATAATACAGTACTAAATCTCCTTAACCCTTTTTTTTAAGTCTATGTTTAAAAGAAAATAATTTTAAAGTCCTTTCGATATCAAATAATCAATACTATAGAATTATGTTATATTTTTGTTAATATGTAGTAGGGTAAGATGTTTGAGTGGATAGACTTACAAGTCTGATCGGACATGTAAGAATTTTGAGATTTGTCGGTTCCGGTTGGGAATACGGAATTTTTGTCCTTTTCTGTGGTCAAAAAAATTAGAACTTCCACAATTCTGTGGAGGGCAAATATTTCCAGGTCTATGAGTAAAGACGGAATATATTTTGGCGTAAAAGAAGAAAAGTCTTCAGAGGCTCTTGATCCAAAACGAAACCTGTGATCTTCACCTTCAGTGACTAAAAAAAACAAGGCCTCAACACACCTGTTTCTGCATCTTCCCTAAAGAACAATGCAAAACCCCTCCAATAAAACACGCACGGTGCCTTTTCCGAATTATATTTGGATAGCGGCAACCTTGAAGCCATGGAACACTGATCCGAAGACTCTGATAAACAAGGGGGGGATGGGATGGGGATGAAGGGGATAGAATCGATACTTTTGAGGATCGATGCTGCGGGGTATCGAGTACTCTTACATTAAAAGCCCTTTTATTATTTTTGTTAGACGCTTTATATACATACTGCATATAAAGGATCTCTAGGGCAGGCGCGAATTTAAGGGGGAGGCAATCCGGAAAGTGCTCCCTCCTTGGGGTAAAAAAAGGGGAAGAAGGGAAAAAGAAAGTATAGGTATTTCAACTGAACTAAATTTGTTCCTATCTTTAAAAAAAAATGTACTTTTTTCTTCTTTTTACCCCGTTTCTTCCTTCTTTCTCCCATTTTAGTTCGGGGGAGCACTTTACCAGGTTACTCAAACATCTCCTGCCAATTTTCAAACTTATATCTCGTTTTTTAAAATTTTAGATAAGTAGAATAAATTCTAAAATTTTCTCTAATACATACTAGTGTTTCTGGTATAAACATTCAACCTTAGAAGTATTTTTGAGCTTTAATTGGTGTGGCCAAAACCTTTTTGTATCCTGCCTCAATTTCAATAACTTTGACTTAGATTTTATGTTAATCTAACGCTTGGGCTGATCGAAAATTAGTTATTTAGGGTCAAATTCCCAAAAATTTCTTGGGCAGCACAGTGTTAAACATCGAGACTGAAAAATTATTTTTCACTATTTTAAGCTAAGTGCAAGGTTCTGATCGCGATCATAGTTTGAGAGAAACATTTTTTGCTGGGCTATATATTTTTTTTTTCAAAGGGGGGTGGGCAAAAGGAAATCTCTAGGGTATCTTGAAAGATATTCAAGAAAGATATAAAGCAAAAAGGAGAGAGAAAATTCAAGGAAATAAATGAACAGGAGAGAAAGGAAGGAAAAAGAGAAAAAGATAAAAAAGAGGGAGAGGAGAGATATAAGAGAAGAGATGAGAAGGAGAGAATACGTAATTAGTATTCTCAATATTAATAATCAATGACATTTTTGGCAATTAATAAATGTGACAAATGACTAAATTAACAAATGAATTGCAACACCAACAAATGAATGTGGGCAACAGTGCTTCACCTCCGTGGCTTCGGTCCACAGGTGCACACTTAATGGACTTAAGTTACAGCTGTAACGGTTCAAAATACCTGCCATTAAAAAAAATGAATTTAAATCTAAGTTTATCCAACTGCGAATTCAATTTAACTCATAAACTCACTCGCAAGTCGCAAGTGAGTATTCGATACTCCATAAACATCGATTCTTCCCATCACTAATAAAACAAAGACCGGGGGGGGGATCGGCGGAAACAACAACGAACGTTCCAACCCAGGGAGGTGTGTTTGAGTGACACTTGGCATTGACTTGTTTACCAGGCACCGTTCCAATGTCACTTGTCCGATAAAGCTCTGCCGTGTGTGTTTTTTCCGGCGTTTCCGACGTCATGTATCGGACGGATTGAGAGCGTATTCCATTCATAAATAGCTGCAAAACATGAAGGGAATGGGAATTCGTGGCAGGAATTAATGAAAATTTCTGTGCTGGGGGTGGTGAGAGACTGCAGTTATGCCAATTTTGCTCGAAAAACATCTTTCCGATTTGTGTTTAAAGAACAATAATCTTCTTTTATTGTAAACCGTATGACGCTTGTTGAGCTTTTTTTAAATGCACTATTAGTTGTTATGTATAGGTTTTCTTCTATCTTCTTGAAAGGCTTGTTGCTTGAACCACTTTTTAGTACGTAGTGGGATTTTGGTTCGGTGGCAACGCGGTAGTTTGCAGCAGGGCCGTATCCAAGGGGGGGGGGTTTAGGGGTTCAAACCCCCCCCCCAAAATTTTGACATCAATTTTTATACTGCTATTTTTCTTGAAAATTATGGCTCACAAGAAGCTATATCCTCTTCGGGTATAACCCAAAAGGTCTCAAAATGAGTCAAAAACCCTACTTTTAAGGGTGAAATTTCCAAAATTTTTCTGAGGGAGGACCCCCAAACCCCCTCAAATTTAGAAATCTATTAAGTATACGGTTTTTCCTTCAAACTTGTGTGATTTACAAGGAATGGTCCTCTTTAATGCAACCTAAAGTGTCTCAAAATGAGTTAAAATGCCACTCTTAGGGGAAAAATTCAAAAAATTTTCTTGAGTAGGAAAGGAACTTAGAAACCCCCTTAACATTTCGCCATTTGTTACAATATACCTTCTTTTTACCTTAAAAATTCGGCCGCTTACAATGAGTGGTGCTCTATGGGTGTAATCTAAAGGGTCTCAGAAATGAGCTAAAACCCTCTTTTGAGGGGCAAATTTCCAAACATTTTCTGGGGGAGGACCCCCAGACACCCCTTTTACTTCGAATTCATATTGTTTATACAATTTTAAAATTTAGTGCATCAAAATTTCAATCCAGTGTTGTCATCTAAAACTTAACATATAAAAGTACCCGTAAGGAGGTACCTCAGAAAATATTTGAATCAAACCCCCCCCCCGAAACAAAAGTCTGGTTACGGCCCTGGTTTGCAGTTATAGTTTGTAAAAAGAATGAGACTGTATTTTGAATGTATAAATTTTGAAATTCCATGTACAACAAATTTTGAGACGTGAGTTCATTTAGAATAAGATATTTAATGAAATTTGTTATCCTAATGGGAAAACAAATAAGTCATGTTCAACATAAAGTCAAAGTGCATTGGCCTTTAGATGCTATCGAAATGAATTCCATTTTTTTTAGATTTGCCGAATTCCTTTGATCTAAACCTTATAACGTTTACTGTTAGTCATATCCAAAATATAAGCAGATGAGAGCTGTATTGAGTTTTAAAAAACTGTAATGACTAAATGAAATAACGGAATATAATCACCAGATAACTTATTTAAGGATCTAAAATTGTTTTAAAAAGCTTTTCTGGTGTTTCTAATACTAATTTTACATTCAGGTCCCGTTTCTTATCAATAAGAGTAACCACGAAACCCGTTATCACAGACGTCAGTCAAACTACGACAATGAAAAAACTAACCACAAACTTCCAATAATAACCTCAAAGTAAAATCAATATAATCAAAACCTAATTCTCGGACAGTAATTACTACACGACACAATAGACATAGGTACGGTGTGTCATGAACTTTTACAACTTCTAATCAGAGTGATCGTCAGACAATACGACAGCCAAGAACGGACCCAATCCTCTTTGTTCCATTTTCCAATACAAACCCTTTAACCTCGGTTCTACCCTCTTCCTGGAGAAACTCTGGGAAGCTATAGTTTTACAGGTGTGTTATCACCTTTTGGCATCGTTGTTAGCCTATCAAACTTTTGCTATGCATCCCACATTCAAAATGCGGATGCGAAAGATATATTGTGATGAGAATGATAAGAGTTTGTCAATGTATTCTGACACGCTATTATCTAAGGAGAAAAATAGGGTGGTAAGTTGGGGATCATAATGAACGAATTTATGACACAGACGTTTAAAATAATTAGGGGGTAAAAACTCTAAAAAATATTTATTCTAAAAATAACGCAAGATGGCCGAAGTGTTGCTAAATAATGTGTTATACTAACTTCTTACATAGCAATGAAAAGCTTTTTCATTTAATATATAAAAAAAGGATTTTTTGAGTCGTGCTACTATTTTAGCTTATTAGCGCAATGTTTGTAATTAGTATAATTTTAATTCTAACCAAATGCATTATTATTATTATTATTATTATTATTATTATTATTATTATTATCATTGAATTGAGCAAAAATATTTTTTTACTTTATACTTAGAGTTCTTCTAACTCTAACTTAAGTAGTATTAAAATCTTCCGGTTAGTTTTTAATATTTTAATATCTGTTAAAGACAGATTTAAAATATTTAAAAAGGAACTTTCATCATTTGGAGCATCATTTTATATTGAAAAAAAAAAAGAATTGTTAAAATGCTGCAATTTGCGAAACAAGAAGAAACTTTCGAATTGTACGCACTAAAACTGATCACAGGGACAGGACTTGGAAAAAGCTTTGACCATATCAATCAATTACCAAATAATTAAACCCTAAAATGAGTAAAATGAGAAATTTTCATCTTTAAATTTGAACATAACTGAAGATAGAGGGGGTAAGGTGGGTTCACCCCCCCCCCCGAAATTTTGGTCATCAATTTTAATAAGGTTTTCCCCTTGAAATTCCTGCTACTTAAGAGGAAAAATCCTCTTCTAGTGTAACCCAAAAGGTATCAAAATGATTTCAAACTGTACTATGGACAGTGCCCACCTTGGACCAAAAACAAATTCTCAAACTGAGTTAAACCCTACTTTTAAATTTCCAAATTTTTTCAAGAGGAGGACCCCCAAGCCCCCAACGGGTACCAAAGGGGATCTTGAGTGATACTTTTGAGAAAATCCTCAACATTTTGACATTTTGTCTCAAAAGGTTGGTCTGGTTAATGATGGTTCAAAAGGTTAAATGATGGTCTGGAAAAGTGCCTCCTCTTGAAGCCGTGCTGGATTCGCACCTGACTTTCGAGGGTCAAATTTCAAAAATTTGGAAAAGAACCCCCCACACTGACCTACACCCCCAAACCTCCTCTATCAACCCAGAATCCTAACCACTATCCGTACTGCACAGACGACACTCTTAAATCCATCCCACATCCGAACACCCAGAGTACTCATTGTCCGGCAAACGATAGTACGCCTCCGAATGTTATCATCATTATTATTCCAATAAAGGAGGCAACAACCCCAGGATCATTCGACACTGATAGCACCTATGGATAGCACACGAGAATTCAACATCTGTAGAAGCGAAGAAGATGGAGAATTTTTTTAAAAAAGAAAAGTTGAGCTCTATCTATCTAGTGTAGGCGGGAAGAGTGAAAGAGTTCTTGCTGAATCAACTGGTGGGAGGACTTGTCGACTATTTTATGAGGAGAGTTCTGTCGTTTTTATGTGGAGTTATAAGTGTATTCCTGGTGTGAAGGAGAGGTTATGAGGTCAAGGGAGGATAATCCGAGGGTTTATGGTTTTGGGTTAGAGTTTGGGTGTCAGCCATTTTTCGTAGAAGGTTTTTAATGAGATCTTTAGTATAAAAGGAGTGAGTATTTTATAATGTGAACTTTTGAATGAATTGTTCTTAAGAAAGTTTTTTTGATAGTTATGGATCTATAAATGGACAGTTACAGTTAAATTAATTTGTTTCAAATTGAAATAAATCCTACCGGTTTTTAAATAATGCGAATACCATTTTGATTAAAGGAAGAAATGTATTTTTTACTTAAAAATCTCAAAGGATGCATATAAACAGTGATACGTGTTAGTATTTCAATAAATTAAACAAATAGAATTCCCAACTACATAGGGAATTGGAATGTTCATCACTCAACCCTCAAAAAATATTAAGAGAGGCGGGAAAAAATAGAGGGATATTTGGATGGTTATTGGTTTTTGATTTGTATCTGTTTTGTGTGAGTGTGTAAATAAATAGGTGATTGTCTAAATGAAGCGGTAAGTATTAAAATGTGAATGGCACACTACCAACTTCAACATGAGTAAATCTCAACACACTCCCTATGTTTTTTTTCTTTACTGAGAAATATGTTTTGTTTTAAAAAAAAACTTAAATTAAAATCTTAACAAGTTTTCTCCTACATAGAAACTTTTTTCAACTCATATACCAACCAGAAGATATTCTCAATCTTTTCCAACACTTAACTATTAATATGGTAAAGTTCATTTATGCGAAAGGCTACGGATTCTTGCTATAGTCTGTGTAAATAAAATCGGCGGTTTCACGTCATGCTTTACCATGGCAACGCAGAAGAAATATATGGAGAAAAAACTCAAGGTCAACCGCCGATTTAATTTACACAGACTATAGTAGCTGACAATTTTTACACACAAACATTTAACTATTCCTCGTCCTTGAACTGTTCCCATAAATATTTCTGCTTACAAGACGGATTTCTTTAGAAGATATAAGGTAACAATTTCCAAATTAAGCTACAAAATGACCCAAATAAACATTTTAAACGGGTATTTCCCTTAATAACGGTCAAGGATATCATCGATATCTTTCTCACTAATATCTTACGCACGTCACAAACAGACCCCCGTCAACATTCTTGTTTATCCAGCACACGTTGCCTCACCGCCTAGAATTCTCGAAGGCATACGTGACCAAGGAATACACCCTCACAGCGTCTTTAACCGTACACAACTCTCAGAACGAATAGAAAAACCCACATAAACACTCAACTTATCACCATCTCGAAGAACTGGCGAACGAGGCTCACAAACGATTTTCGCTCACCTAAATAAAAAAGCGAGATTAAATTCCTCGAATTCGAATTTTGCCAGATGACGATGACGATGGGGCCCGATCTTTAATCTAGCAGTTAATGGGAGGAATCGATACTTGGTATCGAGTGTTTCTAAGTATCAAATATAGTAAATAAACTTCAAAAACTTTTATGAACTGATACATTTAGACAGGGCCGTAACTAATGGTGGTTGTGCAGTAGGGTGTTTCAAAAAAATTTTTTTTTTTGAATTTCCCAGATGCCCCCCCCTCAAGTAGTTACAAATACTAAAACATTATTACCTGCAAATTTTCAGGTCTCTAGGACGATTTTTGACCCCTGCGCCCTTCAAAAGTAGGTTTCCTATGTTAAAGTATAGTAAGTCCTCGTTTTTCGGTGAAAGCTCGCTTTTCACCCCCGTGTAACTACCCCCCAATAGGTGCCATGGAATATTTTTCCGATAGGATCTTGAGGCAATGATGTCCCAAAGATGATGTATAGGTTTTAATTCGATATTGACTGCGTTCAGGCTCGTAAAATTGAAAAGAACCAAAAATGACGATATTTTCAATATTTTCCCTATACTTTAACATGGGAAACCTACTTTTGAAGGGCGCGGGGGTCAAAAATCGTCCTAGAGACCTGAAAATTTGCAGGTAATAATGTTTTAGTATTTGTAACAACTTGAGGGGGGGCATCTGGGAAATTCGAAAAACAAATTTACCATAGACTTTCGAAACACCCTATTGTGCAGCCCTCCAAAAGTTTGATGATTATGTGTTGTTTTTTTCTTGAAAATTATGGGGGCTATAAGGATAAAGGATAAGGAGAGGTCCACCCCCCGTAGGGTCCCAAATGCCCCTTCACAAATTACGTCACAGGTTTAGAGGGAAGTGTGAGTTTAGCTCAATGTGACAAGGTGAAGGGGGCAGTTAAAACTTTGCGATTTCCCAACTTAAAAACTGTTCTTTCAGGGCTGTTAAATTATCAAAATAGGTATAAATACATATTTACTACACTGTTTGGTTTCATGTACCAGTAAAAGTGTATGAAAAAAGTTAAATAAAATTTATATGCAAAATTTTAAGGACAAAATAGGAAAAGATGCAACAACTGAGCTACTTCTTCAAGGGTGCATCTAAGGACTAAGGACTGCAAGTAGCTTTAAGCGCTGATGCAACATAGAAATAATTTAAATTACAAATCTTTTGGCATTTATGCTTGAAATGCATGTATTAAATAAATTTAAATTCTTAAATTTGGTTAAATTTTAAAGTTCCAAAAGTGTTAACATGGCAATGGTAATAGAGGATTTGTGAAATATGACAACGTATGATACAGGGAGAAGGATGAAAAATTGTGACTTAAAATTGGAAATAGCTTATAAGTGTTACATTTTATGGAGGAAGACCCCTGCACATTATTTTAACATTTATCACTCTGTATTATGAACAAAATTTTACGGGTATCTAGTGAGGCTGTTGTGTGACTAAAAAGTTCAATAAATTGGTCGGTAAGAGCACGCTCAAAAATGCCTTGACCATAGGAACAACACAAGCGCCTTTACAAAAAAAAAAAATCTTGAAATCTATACATGTCCGGTGGACTTAATTCGCTGTCTCTCTGAGCAGCTCTGTATCATTAACATGCCCGTTCGATATCGAACCCTGAATCATTGCGCCACATCGTCACGTCATTTGTCAGGTCGAGAATCTTGTATAGATAAAAAAAAGGAAAAATTAAGTCTTCTTTTCTATCCATGTTAGGGGAATTCCTGGTGAAGCAGCTCACGTAGACCTGATAAGACTCCTTCGGCGAACACTTAGGTGAGCTTGTTGTTTAGGGACGTGAAGTCACATTTCGGTTTGATCCCGTTGATCTTAATGAGGGGTTATTATTATGCTCCATCGTCGGAAATCCTCTCGAATAAAACAAATTTGTTTAGAAACCTTGTTTAGGATGTCACGTTAGTGGAAATCTATCGCGAGGTTTCAAATTTATAGGTTAGGTTTCGAAAATTTGTTACTTGTGATTATTAGAGCACATTGGCGGACTTAAGGGGAGGGTCGCATGGGGAGGACATGCCGCCAAGACGGTGAAAATTCACTGGATTTTTGAACAAGGTTTCCCGTGTATTACATATTTACAGCTGTGAACTGTAGTTTCATGGTTGAATTAAAGCCCTGGATGAAGACGTTACTTAATCCGTTACTGAAGACGTTAAGTAACGTCTTCATCCAGGGCTTTAGGTTGAATAAGCGCATTATCTTTTCCTTTAATATTTTGAAGAAAAAAAAATATTTGATTTTTTTGTATATGATATTTTTTTTAAATCCTCTTGTGACTGCACCCTTTCAGTGACAAGGGGAGAACTTTAAACATTCGTGGCACCACTTTACAATGCCGAAAGATATATGTTTCCTCTAACCTGGCAGTTTTGTTTAAACAGCTTATAAAAGAGTTACTTATTCTGAAGTAAAGAAATGAAGCAAGACATTAACATATGGGTTTAAATCATAGATTTTTAAATAAGGCATCACTATGAGATAGGGGGGTCACTAAAATGTTACAACTTATTAAAAAGGGTTTCGGAAGGGCATTTTTTTAGGCACCTCCTGGATCCAAATAGACAAAATTTTACTTTTTTTCTATAAAAATATCTCCAGATGAAATTTCACCCCTAGAAAATTGTTAGGATTTTCACCCTAAATAACTCATTTTTGATCTGCACAAGCATTCAATGAACGAAACAGTTTGAACAATCTAGGAAAAGTGACCCCCTGGGCTTAAAAAAAGGGGACAATCAGGAAAAAAGAAGAGAGAAAAGGGTAAAAAGAAGAAAAACATCTTTCAAATAATGACAAAATTTTTGGTCTTTCACAGAATCTACTTTCTCTTTTTTACGCCTTTTCTCACTTTTTTCCCTTTCTTTTTCAGCCCGAGGAGGGGGCACTTTCCGGAGTGCCCCCCCCCCTTGAATCCAATCCTGGAGGAGGTATCAAACCTCTGAATATTGTGCGACTTAGTTTATGAATGTCCTCAAAGAATCCTCTCTTCATGAATCCTCCAATAGAAAACTCAAGACGAGATCTAAGTAGCTTATAATGTAGTGCATTCCTTTTTTGGTTTTACACGTCCCCTAGCAACAAAGATCGCTTCTCTCCACCCTCTTCCCCATCTGTCAGCAGCGGAAACCACCGAACCCTCGAGGAATCCTCAAAAAAGCACCCCACACATCCGGGCGGTAAACAGGATGGAAGCCCACACGTGGCGCTCCTAACACCTTTCAAAGGAGCTTAATAATCTAGTTATCTTTCAGATAATTATCAATTTTAAATTATTCTTAAGCAGAAAATGATCCACGAATTCAAAAAATCCTGTTCAAAGTAGGAAACTCAGTTTTTTGGACAAAAACTTACAAAAATACCGATAGAATTACTTACCTGGTCTAGGTGACTTGATGGAATGAGGTTGGGGCAAGTTCATCTTCCAGAGTGCTGGAGTATCACTGAAGCTGTAAAATAATTAGTATGAAGTAAAAATGTGGTTATTTTATTACAAAAGGCATTTAAGAATAAGGGCCACCGTAGACTTTCTGGATGTAATAAAACTTGGATGTAATAAAACAATTATCTCCAGGAAGAAACCTGAGTTTATGGCGCCGGTGTCTTCATGTGGTCAATTTTCGACAGTTCTCAGGTGCGAGTGCGAGGGGAGATACAAAGAGATTGAGGGAGATAGGGGAGATAAACTGCTGGTGGATAAACCGCAAATTGTTTTATTACATCCAGGCACTGGATGTAATAAAACTTTACGGTGACCCTAACTTTCCAACCGGCATAAAAATTTGTGAGGATTATATTGCTACAGATACGTGCCAAACAAACAAAAAAAATTACAGACCCTTTATTCACTTAATTATTATTCTCTACTGAGTATAAATATTAACAATGGATATAGTTTTGATCATGTCAGTGTGGTTCTCTCCTATTAAATTTTAAATACAACATAGAAAAATTTTCCCTTTCTTTTTGGAACTCGTTATGCTAATAAACATTTATAAAGATAAATTTTAACGTGTTAAATAGAAATGACTATCTCCGGTTGATTTTCGTTGTTTCGTATTATTTGAATTTGTAAAACCTTTAGCACAACAAAACTGTTAATGAATCACAACTCACGGGTTGGATGCAGCTCTAATTCCCCATACTTTACTCTTATAGTATAGTGAACAGTGATTTTGTTATTATTAATAGTGATTCCTAACTTAGTAAAGGGTATACAAAACAACGATATCCAAAAGTCTTGTTACATCAATGATTCACAACCGGTGGTCGGCGGACTATAGGTGGTCCGTGAGAATCTTGGAAATGGCCCGCAAAAAGTTCACATGAAAAAATTACAATAAATAGAAATCTGAGTGCAATGAACGAGAAACGATGTCCGATGACTTTCGGCTGTATAATTTGTGGGGATAACAGTCACCATTTAATTGTTAAACAATACTTCTGCTACTTTAAATATTTTATGTAAAATCTAGAACTCCGAAAAAACGGTGAAAAAAAAATAATAACGATATCTTACAAAATGTATATTATCTCTCGTGAGATAATTAAAAGAACACCATATAAATTTTCATGCTTAATTAGGAAAAATGAACTTTCATCTTGCAATTTCGTGTGTGGATGAAAGATTTTAATTTATAAAGGTTGGTCCTCAACGGTTCTAATTTTAGGCTTAGCGGTCCTTGAACTTTTAACGAGTTGGAAACTACTGTATTACATTAATGCCATTTTGATATTCCTATCAAAATATAATTTATCCCTTAATAGGCTTAAGTTGTTTTTCTTTTTTTCAGCACATCTTCTCATCAAGGTGTTTGGTCAAAAAGCTTGTGGACCCTCGCTCTACACTGCTAGCAAATAAATAAACGGTTTAGGAGCTCCTCAACTGTTAATACCGCAAATTACACAGCAATAAAAGTGACGAAAATGGCACAAGAAAGAAGTGGAGTCAGGCTTAGCATCGGAAAAGCAAACGAAAAGCCTCATTTTCCGATTCAGTGGACTGCAAAATCGAATTTATCTTTCATAAACGCACCCGGCTCCGACGAAAGGTGGGGACACAGCACACCTTTGACAGCCTCCTCTGACAAAAGCGGTTAATGATGACAAAAAGCAACTTATTGAACTGAAAACTTAGTTTCAGTTAACCAGTTTTGACGAATGCTTAAATAGCCGAATCCCAGTCTCTCGCAGAGCCTACGATAAGTATCAATGTCAGATCTCTTTTTAATCCAACTATGGCTCCGAGAGACTGGGGAAGTCAGTTAAATAATCACGTGACCTGTTCTGTAGCTGATTGTAAATTTTAAGATTTTTCGATAAAGATGAATAAGGAAAACTGCTTATTGTTTTTATGCAATTAAATTTTGTGAAAAGAAATTTTACTTAAAATAAAAATGAAAAAGTCCCTAAAAACTAGTGTTTTCTATATTTTGACGACCAACTACATCACAATCGGGAATTTGGAAGCTTATGTGGCTTCAGCATTTCCCTAAATTCTTGATTTGTATGAATCACTATGCAAACTAGTAGATATAAGTTCTTAAATTTGCACACAAGTAGCAACAACCTTAAGGTAACTACAATGTATGTTGTACTATATTACGGCACCCAATTCAAATATTTAATTATTTTGAGGGTCCTGCAAATTGAATCTACATTGCAAAGGTAATAAGAATTCTTAAGTTTACAGACATCTAAGATTATGTTAAAAACCTCTCTTTGACTCCTCGCGGTACCCCTAATCTCTTTTCACGGCACTCACTCCGTGCTGTAAATTAACAAATCGACAGCCACGTTGCAAAAGCCTGTAAGAACATTTTTTGGCGAAAATAAGTTTTTGAGTTGTACTTGTTAAAGATGGCCTTGCGCACATCTCAGTGCCACCAAAATCGGCCAAAGACGCTTCAAAACTTCTCCATGACGATTTGTAATAAAATAACCTGTAAGTTGGGAACCTCCCAATCACCAAGCAAAACTCTGTAAGTTGCAGTGACGCTGAGGGGAAGCCGTGTCGTCCTCAGAAAAACGCGTATAGCGTTATTTTAAAATGCTTATCATCAAACCATCGCCATGCTTGCCAAAAACCAAACTTGCGATAGTTTGGTTTTTTTCGTCTCCTGAAGACTTTGAGGTTTTACACTTACAGGCTTTTGCAACGTGGCTGTCGAAATGTTTTTGAGAGTGAATTTTTAACATTAAATAGAGACATACCACCATGTTAAAAAGTTCGAAGAGGGTTGCCGTGAGTAGACGATCCCAAAAAGAGGGAAGCTGGTATAAACTGAACAGCAATATTTGGCGAAATAAGCGCTTAATAGGCGAGGAATCAGTTCTGCCCATGATGATCAGCTATTTAACTGACGTTATAAACAACAGTTAAAAACTTTAAATTTTCTTCTGGATAAAGCCTGGAAAAACCTTTTACTCATAACAACTTTTATATTTTACTATTTTACTGGTGACTAAAACATAATTATGTATTCAAGTATAACAATGAAACCCTAAAAACCTCGCTTCCGTCTGTTACTTTCGAAAGAGGGGGTAACGGACAGCCGTGACCCATCCATCCCTGTTTTCAGCTGTTCGCCGCTCGGTTTGTGACACCCCCTTCCCCGTAGCCAAGCGGAACATTGCATCAGCATGGAAATTGGTGGGAATATTATATTACACGCATTTATATTCCATAAGTGATATTAGGTAGATGAATATTGAAATTAATGAATTGGAGGGGGTGCAACGGTATTGTTGCATGAGGGGAAATTGAAAAGGTGTTTTGCGTTGATCGTTTTAACGGAACTGGGTTGGTTTTTGAGTTTCCGTCGGGTAGCGGCGATCCGGTTAATAATTTTTATTCGTTAGAAATTATGTGATACCTTATTGATTTCTATTTGTGTATCGTAACAGTAAAATATTGAGAAACAACCCTGCCCTTTTGTTTCATTCCAGACCAGTAAAATGAACAGATACGGCAACGTTTGCGATAATCTATCACTACTCTCAGTGAGTAATTACTTAATACATAAAATAAGAATGCATAAAAACATTCTCTTAATAGACCATTATAAATTTTTTACCTGGTGTATTATGTAATGATCTGAATTTATGTAGTATGTAGTTAATTACTTTGTTAATGGTGTGGATTTAGGAGGGGAAGCCTGGATGCTAAGCTAGATACCTTGGTGGCATGTTGTCCTTGATTGCAGAGAAAACATCCTTTACCAATAATGGAATTTAACCTGAAAACAAATGAGGGAGGGGGGGGGGAATCGGCTTCCCATTGACCCATCCAAGTAAGTCCATTCATGATTCCATTTAAATTGTCATTTAATATAGTGGTAATCACAAACCAAAAATTTGAGAGAGACAAACCACCGGGAAATTTTGAGTTTCTTTATTGTATGTGTTAAAAATGTGTTCGATTTAGGAAATTTTCGGATTTTTCTTATTAAAAAACACGAAAATTGTGGTAAGGGGGCATTTCCACACGTTCACAAGATATTAAAACCAAGGTCATTCATAATATTTAGAAATAAAAAGAGATGTCATCAATGAATAAGTTTAAATTTAATAAAAGGTTAAAAAGAGGCAACAGTCATAGTACTAGTATTCTTAAATATAGGCTATACGATACAATAAGTTAGTAAATTAAAGCATATTTTAAAACAAAAGAAGCAAAATAAGAATACATAAAGCCCAAAAATAATGATAAAATGTTCAAAGTCATTTCGGACCAGCTTGTTGATAGCATTCATTCATTTTCGCTCAACTTCATTTAAAAAATATTAAGTAGAATATTCTGTGTATATTTATGCACACCCAAGGTTATGGTGGGTTGAATGTTTCAGCCCTCCCGCGATTTCTTCGATTACAGAAAGCTTCTGAATAATTTTAAGAAAATAAGGAAGCACAACTAAGTAAATTCAAACCGACATTGATGCGGAAATATTGTGGAGATTACTGCTTCCAGGGAGACGTAGGCGTGGGATCACCGATCGTTGGATTTTAAATGAATAGAGGAGGAGGCTCAGATGAATGCGCTCATGATTATTCGTAGGAGTGATTTGAATACATGTTAAATTGTGGAAGATTTGAAATATTCATTAGTGAGAAACTTCCTTGCACTCTCTTGCAAGTTTTTAATGTATTTATCTGTTTTGGATCGCTGAAGGCAAGGCTGAATTTAAAGTGGTTTGATTTTTAAATAATCGGGGTTTTGCATTATTATGTATGTTTAATAGCCTCTTAAATGCGAGATGTGTAATTGAAATAACTCATTCTATTTAAATGAGGTGAATGAATTTATTCGAAGCTTACTTGTACCCTTTCAGTTCTTGCCGCCGTAAATTTTCTCTAGGGAAAATTCTAATTTTTAGGAATTTTCTGGGGGAAATTTTCTCTATTGGCAATTTCGGGCGGGCTAGGATTGAAAAGGTTAAAAACTTTGGGATGATGTTAGAATCAGAACACATTTTATTTTTCAGAATATTTTGCTCTTAATTTTTGATGGATTTGGTAAAAAAGCGCCATTTTTTTAAAACAGTTTAGTATTTTGTAAGCAGTTAGACTGTGACTTATAACGATGACTAGGGTTTCTAAAAATTTGGCAGCTATGTGTGGTTAAATTGGTAGCTCTTGATATTGGAGAAGACGGAAAGCTCCTATGGTTAATTAAACGCCATTTAGCAGCCTTGTAACATATATGGTTTCAGAAACCGTAAAATTTTATGTGGTCCTCCTACATTTACCTTTTATACTGTCAAGGCCGCAAAGATAACAACGCCTTTTCAGCTACGAGACTTTCAGGTGAAGTTACAAAAAGGCTAACGGCTTGGAAGATTGCAGTATACCTACCATTGGCACTTTGTCATCAGTAGCATAAAAAAATTGCGATTTTGTTGCAACCAGTTTTTAGGTTGAGCAAACGATGTGACATTGGCCAACCACCCCTGCAAGTTGAGCAACGTTTTTCTCCATTTCGTGGAAAGTTGGAGAATGCCTTGTCTCCCCCTCTCGTGCCTTGTGTTCATATTGTGACAAGTAAATTGATATTTATCTCTAACGAGTCGCATTATACCGTTTATATTGAGGTATTCAAGTTTTGTTTATGATTTTTTTATTTAGTTTTTGGATCTTTTTGGAGGGAGTTTTGGATTTCTATAGTAGCAGACGGCATGTGTGGGTCACCTTGGGAAATGTCCAAATGTACCCCAAACCTCTTAAGAAATAATATCTGTATAGGAACTTATCCTCTTTTGCAAAATGTTTGATTAATAGATTATACATAATTATTTTATTTATTTATTTATTTGTTTACTGCCATACAGAAAAAAATCCAATTACATGGCAGAAGAGCGAAAAGACACATACCATGACAAAACAATGGTAAATACAAAATACACATAAAACAGTAAAATACACAGATGTTAAAAATACAATCACAAATTCAAATAAGCTATCAAGTCATTTTTTAACTTAAAATAAGAATCAAAGAAAATATCACTTTTATTGGACATATTGTTTAGCAATTTAAAAAACACATATATTGACTGATTTAAGATATAATTTTTAGTGGAAGAAGGCAATTTAAAAACAAATTTTTTTCTTGTCGAATATTGTGGGACTTAAAAATTAAATTCATTAAGTAATTCAGGGCAATCAATGCTGCCGTAAATTATAGATAGTAAATTATAGATAATTTATTGAAATGTAGATTATATCTTGATTTTCGGGTTAAGGTTATTAAAGCACAAGAACTACCGTATCCTCTACCCCTTTCCACAAAAACAGAATGAGTTTATTGATTTATTTGGCTTATAAAGATGATTTAAAGTACATTTAAGAAACAACTGTTGCTTTCAAAAATTGAAAATTATCCCCAATGGTATGGTCACAACTCAAAATGATCACACTAAATAACTCATGATAAACTAAAGACGCAATGAAAATCAAACAAACACTCGACACAAAGCTAGCCGACACCCTATATCCAAACTCCTCCGAAATGCAAATTAGGGTTTCTTGCCGGTGCTTAACCTTCACAGGCAAAAAAAACCCCTCCAAGCATTACTGGTTTAAAGGTCAACAACAAAAGAGAAAGGTACTACAAAAAAGCATCTCTTATGCAGTGTCCGGGGTGTCCGGAAGCGACCGGATTCCTACATGACGTAAGAAGTGGAACTGAAGACACGTTCGCCTTGTGATGTGATGTGTGTGATATCAGCAGATAAAGAAGAATAAGGGCGGGTTTACATGCAGCAATAAAGAGACGCGATCGTCGCGACTGGACGACACAATAAATGCTGACGTAGCCAAAAGGAACAGCTGTAGGTCCAATGAAAGGAACATATTCTAAAAAAATAAGAAAAGCGATAGGAAATTTTCGACAGTTTTCGACATCTATCGACGGTCGTTCAAGTCTAATCCAAGGCACCTATATTTATTGAACATTATACTTATTAAAAAGCGAGTTAAAAAAGTTTCTTCCGTCGAGCCGGAGTCGAACCAGCGACCTATGGATTTCGGCACGCGTCACACTACAGTCCACCGCTCTGCCAACTGAGCTATCGACGGTCGTTCAAGTCTAATCCAAGGCATCTATATTTATTGAACATTATACTTATTAAAAAGCCAGTTAAAAAAGTTTCTTCCGTCGAGCCGGAGTCGAACCAGCGACCTATGGATTTCGGCAAGCGTCACACTACAGTCCACCGCTCTGCCAACTGAGCTATCGACGGTCGTTCAAGTCTAATCCAAGGCACCTATATTTATTGAACATTATACTTATTAAAAAGCGAGTTAAAAAAGTTTCTTCCGTCGAGCCGGAGTCGAACCAGCGACCTATGGATTTCGGCACGCGTCACACTACAGTCCACCGCTCTGCCAACTGAGCTATCGACGGTCGTTCAAGTCTAATCCAAGGCACCTATATTTATTGAACATTATACTTATTAAAAAGCGAGTTAAAAAAGTTTCTTCCGTCGAGCCGGAGTCGAACCAGCGACCTATGGATTTCGGCACGCGTCACACTACAGTCCACCGCTCTGCCAACTGAGCTATCGACGGTCGTTGAAGTCTAATCCAAGGCACCTATATTTATTGAACATTATCTATACTATTAAAATCCGAGAGTAAACAAACGTATGTCCGTTTGTATGTCCTTCTATCTCCTCCGAAACCACTGAACGCAGAAGGGCGCCCGAGGTACCAAAAGACGGCAAATGACCCAGGGAAGCCGAGTCGCCCATTTTCATTCCGAAATTCGAAATACTTTTCGAGATATTTGCGTTTTTCTGCTCTTTTACTCTTATTTCTCCATTTCTCTACTAGAGTAGATCTGCTTGACTCACTGTTGTAAAAATGAGATGAAAACCACTAAATTAAATATTTTTAACAGAAAAAACTCGATAATTGTCGATTTAAAAACTCCATCAGCTATGAAAACGCCAAAATAAATTGAAATAATTTATTTTCAAGCGTTATTTTCCTTAATTTTAAGATTTATTCCTATAAAATAAAAATATTTATGGAATAACTTTCATAAATGGACTCTAACCGTCTGACGTCACACGGAACCAACACGTGACCTACTGAGCTTGCGATTGGTTACCACAGATACTACACTAGTAGATCTACTAGTGTAGTATCTGTGGTAACCAATTGCAAGCTCAGTTGTAGGTCACGTGTTGGTTCCGTGAAGTCTCGAACCAGATAGGCGGTTAGAGTCCATTGACTGGAGATACGGTTTACTAGACTTAAAAATTTACTAGGGCTTTTTATTATATATTATTTTTAATTTTTCTCTACTAGAGTAGATCTGCTTCACTCACTGTTGTAAATGAGATGAAAAGCTCAAAACTAATTATTTTAATGGGAAAAATCATATTAATGTCTATTAAAAACTATTTTCAGTTATGAAAACACCAAAATAAATTATAATAATTGTTTTAACATTATTTACCTTTATTTAAGATTTTTTCTTAAAATTAAAATATATGTTACGGGCAATGTGATAAATTATTAATAATAATGCCCGGACGATATGATAAATTCAGTGGAATTTATGAATGAAATTTATCACTTTGCCCACCTCCACTTCCGGCATTATTAATAATGCCCGATTAATCACTTTGCCCCCATAACATATGTACTATATGGAAAAGTGAAAATTTCATAAATACAAGGAACACTGGGATAGGAAAGATTACCGGGAACACCGGGACAGGAAATATATAGGAAACACCGGGATAGGTATAATATCTTAAAAACCTGTGTAGGAAAAATTAACGGGAGCACCGGAATATAAAAAAGGCGCCTGGGATACCGGGAGGATTGTAATTGCTGATATACAATATTAGAAATGTATTTTGAGAAAACTTTTTTGAATTTTTTTTTATTTACTCCACAAGTGCAAGGCTGGAAAAGGTGGCAAAAGTGGGTACAGAATTTTTATTGAATTTCTCTTTCTCATATCGTTTTCTTCTCTGAAAATATAATATTAAAGTATGCATCGTGAAAACTAGAATTAAAACTTAACTTGCCGCAACGCATCGGGTTGCTGTTCAGCTAGTTATTAATATTACCCGATTAATAACTTTGCCCATAACATATGTACTATATGGAAAAGTGAAAATTTCATAAATACAAGGAACACTGGGATAGGAAAGATTACAGGGAACATTGAGATTTTTTCCTAAAAATTAAAATATATTTATGGAAAAGTGAAAATTCCATAAATACAAGGAACGCTGGGATAAGAAAGATTACCGGGAACACCGGGACAGGAAATATATCGGAAACACCGGGATAGATAAAATATCTTAAAAACCTGTATAGGAAAAATTACCGGGAACACCGGAATAGGAAAGATATCGAACACATCACAGGGATAGGTAAAATATCGTAAAAATCGTGAAAGGAAAAATTAACGGGAGCACCGGAATATGAAAAAGGCGCCTGGGATACCAGGAGGAATGTGGTAATTCCTGATATACAAAATTAGAAATGTATTTTGAGAAAACGTTTTTGAAATTTTTTTTATATACTCCACAGGTGCAAGGCTGGAAAAGGTGGCACAAGGGGCTACATAATTGTTATGGAATTTCTCTTTTTCATATCGTTTTCTTTTCTAAAAATATAATATTAAAGTATGCATCGTGAAAACTAGAATTAAAACTTTACTCGCCGCAACGCATCGGGTTGCTGTTCAGCTAGTACTTATTAAAACGCGAGTTAAAAAAATTTCTTCCGTCGAGCTGGAGTCGAACCAGCGACCTATGGATTTCAGCACGCGTCACACTACAGTCCACCGCTCTGCCAACTGAGCTATCGACGGTCGTTCAAGTCTAATCCAAGGCACCTATATTTATTGAACATTATACTTATTAAAAAGCGAGTTAAAAAAGTTTCTTCCGTCGAGCCGGAGTCGAACCAGCGACCTATGGATTTCGGCACGCGTCACACTACAGTCCACCGCTCTGCCAACTGAGCTATCGACGGTCGTTCAAGTCTAATCCAAGGAACCTATATTTATTGAACATTATACTTATTAAAAAGCGAGTTAAAAAAGTTTCTTCCGTCGAGCCGGAGTCGAACCAGCGACCTATGGATTTCGGCACGCGTCACACTACAGTCCACCGCTCTGCCAACTGAGCTATCGACGGTCGTTCAAGTCTAATCCAAGGCACCTATATTTATTGAACATTATACTTATTAAAAAGCGAGTTAAAAAAGTTTCTTCCGTCGAGCCGGAGTCGAACCAGCGACCTATGGATTTCGGCACGCGTCACACTACAGTCCACCGCTCTGCCAACTGAGCTATCGACGGTCGTTCAAGTCTAATCCAAGGCACCTATATTTATTGAACATTATACTTATTAAAAAGCGAGTTAAAAAAGTTTCTTCCGTCGAGCCGGAGTCGAACCAGCGACCTATGGATTTCGGCAAGCGTCACACTACAGTCCACCGCTCTGCCAACTGAGCTATCGACGGTCGTTCAAGTCTAATCCAAGGCACCTATATTTATTGAACATTATACTTATTAAAAAGCGAGTTAAAAAAGTTTCTTCCGTCGAGCCGGAGTCGAACCAGCGACCTATGGATTTCGGCAAGCGTCACACTACAGTCCACCGCTCTGCCAACTGAGCTATCGACGGTCGTTCAAGTCTAATCCAAGGCACCTATATTTATTGAACATTATACTTATTAAAAAGCGAGTTAAAAAAGTTTCTTCCGTCGAGCCGGAGTCGAACCAGCGACCTATGGATTTCGGCACGCGTCACACTACAGTCCACCGCTCTGCCAACTGAGCTATCGACGGTCGTTCAAGTCTAATCCAAGGCACCTATATTTATTGAACATTATACTTATTAAAAAGCGAGTTAAAAAAGTTTCTTCCGTCGAGCCGGAGTCGAACCAGCGACCTATGGATTTCGGCACGCGTCACACTACAGTCCACCGCTCTGCCAACTGAGCTATCGACGGTCGTTCAAGTCTAATCCAAGGCACCTATATTTATTGAACATTATACTTATTAAAAAGCGAGTTAAAAAAGTTTCTTCCGTCGAGCCGGAGTCGAACCAGCGACCTATGGATTTCGGCACGCGTCACACTACAGTCCACCGCTCTGCCAACTGAGCTATCGACGGTCGTTCAAGTCTAATCCAAGGAACCTATATTTATTGAACATTATACTTATTAAAAAGCGAGTTAAAAAAGTTTCTTCCGTCGAGCCGGAGTCGAACCAGCGACCTATGGATTTCGGCACGCGTCACACTACAGTCCACCGCTCTGCCAACTGAGCTATCGACGGTCGTTCAAGTCTAATCCAAGGCACCTATATTTATTGAACATTATACTTATTAAAAAGCGAGTTAAAAAAGTTTCTTCCGTCGAGCCGGAGTCGAACCAGCGACCTATGGATTTCGGCACGCGTCACACTACAGTCAACCGCTCTGCCAACTGAGCTATCGACGGTCGTTCAAGTCTAATCCAAGGCACCTATATTTATTGAACATTATACTTATTAAAAAGCGAGTTAAAAAAGTTTCTTCCGTCGAGCCGGAGTCGAACCAGCGACCTATGGATTTCGGCAAGCGTCACACTACAGTCCACCGCTCTGCCAACTGAGCTATCGACGGTCGTTGAAGTCTAATCCAAGGAACCTATATTTATTGAACATTATACTTATTAAAAAGCGAGTTAAAAAAGTTTCTTCCGTCGAGCCGGAGTCGAACCAGCGACCTATGGATTTCGGCACGCGTCACACTACAGTCCACCGCTCTGCCAACTGAGCTATCGACGGTCGTTCAAGTCTAATCCAAGGCACCTATATTTATTGAACATTATACTTATTAAAAAGCGAGTTAAAAAAGTTTCTTCCGTCGAGCCGGAGTCGAACCAGCGACCTATGGATTTCGGCACGCGTCACACTACAGTCCACCGCTCTGCCAACTGAGCTATCGACGGTCGTTCAAGTCTAATCCAAGGCACCTATATTTATTGAACATTATACTTATTAAAAAGCGAGTTAAAAAAGTTTCTTCCGTCGAGCCGGAGTCGAACCAGCGACCTATGGATTTCGGCACGCGTCACACTACAGTCCACCGCTCTGCCAACTGAGCTATCGACGGTCGTTCAAGTCTAATCCAAGGCACCTATATTTATTGAACATTATACTTATTAAAAAGCGAGTTAAAAAAGTTTCTTCCGTCGAGCCGGAGTCGAACCAGCGACCTATGGATTTCGGCACGCGTCACACTACAGTCCACCGCTCTGCCAACTGAGCTATCGACGGTCGTTCAAGTCTAATCCAAGGAACCTATATTTATTGAACATTATACTTATTAAAAAGCGAGTTAAAAAAGTTTCTTCCGTCGAGCCGGAGTCGAACCAGCGACCTATGGATTTCGGCACGCGTCACACTACAGTCCACCGCTCTGCCAACTGAGCTATCGACGGTCGTTCAAGTCTAATCCAAGGCACCTATATTTATTGAACATTATACTTATTAAAAAGCGAGTTAAAAAAGTTTCTTCCGTCGAGCCGGAGTCGAACCAGCGACCTATGGATTTCGGCACGCGTCACACTACAGTCCACCGCTCTGCCAACTGAGCTATCGACGGTCGTTCAAGTCTAATCCAAGGCACCTATATTTATTGAACATTATACTTATTAAAAAGCGAGTTAAAAAAGTTTCTTCCGTCGAGCCGGAGTCGAACCAGCGACCTATGGATTTCGGCACGCGTCACACTACAGTCCACCGCTCTGCCAACTGAGCTATCGACGGTCGTTCAAGTCTAATCCAAGGCACCTATATTTATTGAACATTATACTTATTAAAAAGCGAGTTAAAAAAGTTTCTTCCGTCGAGCCGGAGTCGAACCAGCGACCTATGGATTTCGGCACGCGTCACACTACAGTCCACCGCTCTGCCAACTGAGCTATCGACGGTCGTTCAAGTCTAATCCAAGGCACCTATATTTATTGAACATTATACTTATTAAAAAGCGAGTTAAAAAAGTTTCTTCCGTCGAGCCGGAGTCGAACCAGCGACCTATGGATTTCGGCACGCGTCACACTACAGTCCACCGCTCTGCCAACTGAGCTATCGACGGTCGTTCAAGTCTAATCCAAGGCACCTATATTTATTGAACATTATACTTATTAAAAAGCGAGTTAAAAAAGTTTCTTCCGTCGAGCCGGAGTCGAACCAGCGACCTATGGATTTCGGCACGCGTCACACTACAGTCCACCGCTCTGCCAACTGAGCTATCGACGGTCGTTCAAGTCTAATCCAAGGCACCTATATTTATTGAACATTATACTTATTAAAAAGCGAGTTAAAAAAGTTTCTTCCGTCGAGCCGGAGTCGAACCAGCGACCTATGGATTTCGGCACGCGACACACTACAGTCCACCGCTCTGCCAACTGAGCTATCGACGGTCGTTCAAGTCTAATCCAAGGAACCTATATTTATTGAACATTATACTTATTAAAAAAGCGAGTTAAAAAAGTTTCTTCCGTCGAGCCGGAGTCGAACCAGCGACCTATGGATTGCGGCACGCGTCACACTACAGTCCACCGCTCTGCCAACTGAGCTATCGACGGTCGTTCAAGTCTAATCCAAGGCACCTATATTTATTGAACATTATACTTATTAAAAAGCGAGTTAAAAAAGTTTCTTCCGTCGAGCCGGAGTCGAACCAGCGACCTATGGATTTCGGTAAGCGTCACACTACAGTCCACCGCTCTGCCAACTGAGCTATCGACGGTCGTTCAAGTCTAATCCAAGGAACCTATATTTATTGAACATTATACTTATTAAAAAGCGAGTTAAAAAAGTTTCTTCCGTCGAGCCGGAGTCGAACCAGCGACCTATGGATTTCGGCACGCGTCACACTACAGTCCACCGCTCTGCCAACTGAGCTATCGACGGTCGTTCAAGTCTAATCCAAGGCACCTATATTTATTGAACATTATACTTATTAAAAAGCGAGTTAAAAAAGTTTCTTCCGTCGAGCCGGAGTCGAACCAGCGACCTATGGATTTCGGCACGCGTCACACTACAGTCCACCGCTCTGCCAACTGAGCTATCGACGGTCGTTCAAGTCTAATCCAAGGCACCTATATTTATTGAACATTATACTTATTAAAAAGCGAGTTAAAAAAGTTTCTTCCGTCGAGCCGGAGTCGAACCAGCGACCTATGGATTTCGGCAAGCGTCACACTACAGTCCACCGCTCTGCCAACTGAGCTATCGACGGTCGTTCAAGTCTAATCCAAGGCACCTATATTTATTGAACATTATACTTATTAAAAAGCGAGTTAAAAAAGTTTCTTCCGTCGAGCCGGAGTCGAACCAGCGACCTATGGATTTCGGCACGCGTCACACTACAGTCCACCGCTCTGCCAACTGAGCTATCGACGGTCGTTCAAGTCCACAGAGTATAGATTCTAACAGAGGGTCCAAGCGGCGATTTTACTCTTTCGGAGACAATAGTTCCACCGTTATCGCATAGTGGCGCTGATGGTCCCAGTTGTCAATCGATATCATATCGATATCAAGTGGGAGGGAACAAGTCGGAACGAGTGATTCTGATTGGATATGGAACTTTTTATGGGAATTTCGCAATCACTGTTATTTTTCCCCAGATCAAGGAACTTTTCCCTAAACTTTCCCTGCCGGTAGTAAAATTTCCCCATAAATAAACATGGATGATTTGTAGTGTCTCGGTCTCATCAGTGATTGCTCTAGCAGATATTATTATTTTGCATCATTCTCCAAGTAAGTCTCATTTAACATTGTTTTATTCAATAACTTAAATCCTATGATTAATTATAAAAATGCTTCTTTTCTAAAAATGTCTTTCTTTTGCTTTTAGAACACGTTTATGGGTTTATGTTGAATTGTAAACAACTTCCTCCAGTTTTGATGATTTTCGTTTGGGAAAGGATAAACTGTAAGTGGGTAATGACTTTTTAATAATTTTCAAATCAATGTTTTAAAAAGCAAGATTATGTTAAGAATATTTGTTTATCAAATAAAAAAAGCAAAGGATTAAGACATTACTATAGTAAAAATTTGCCAATTATCAAATGAAAAAAAGTAAACAAAATGGGTGAATTTCCATTACAATGATCCGAAAGTTATTTAGAACTGTAAATGAAATCTTTATTTTTTTTACTAAATATCGTCTGGTAATACATATATATTTGAAGATCAATTATATGTTATTTAATGTTATAAATGGTTTGCGAGTACTACTTTGTTTCCTGAATTCATTCCTTGAGTTTTTATTAGTATGCAGTTTATTATTTTTATAAAGCAACTTTCCAATAGCTAATAAATTGCAAGTACGTTTCAATGCTATTCTTACCTTTTGATTATTTACTTTATCACTGAGTTTTGATGAGTTACTTTATTTGTGAAAATGTTATTTAATCTTATATTCGTGCTTTTTGAGTCATGTTTTTATAATTAATTTGGAACTATGCTTCTCTGGTAATTACTGTTGACTTGTAAATCAAGTCTGTATCCTTTTCCCTTATTGTATGTATATTCTTCAGTTTATTGATAACTATATTAAATGAAGCCATGATAAGCTTTTTTGCAGTTTTTAATTATTTGAATAGGTTTAAATTACCTTTCTCAAGTAGTATAATCTAAGTAATGGTTGAAATTTTGAAATATGTTTTAATAAAAACTATAACAAAGCATGGTTTGGGAATGCAGGCAATCACTTTAAAATACTTATTTTGAAAAAAATCTGATAAATTCATCAATTTTCAGGGGCTTTTGAATCTGCATTGGTTGAATTCAAAGCTATCAAGAATGATTGCATTATATTACCCTGCAGTGTCAAAATTGTTATTGAGTTATTGTTATTCAAAGTTATGTTTTTTATGTAAGAGGTTTTAAGCTTAGGTTGAGTATTGTGTGCCTGTGAAAGCAAAAGCTTTTACATAAGTCAGATACTAAAATAAACAATAATCTGATAAAACATTTAAAAATATAGAAATTATCTACTATCTCAAATTCTATTGTGGAATAGGTTGGCAAAATCCCTGAAGGAAGTCAAGGCACTTCTATGTCTAAATCATTGAAATTTCCTGTTAATTTTTTAAAAGGAAAAATGCTTTATTTGCAATGACTTAGAAATCACTACTAATCATTTTTCTTAGTCAAATTCTGTTATATTGTAACTGGGATTTTTCCCACTTGTGTCATTTTATTTAATTTCAATTTGTCTTATATTTTTGCATACATCCCTTCAACTAATTGGTTCTTAAGATATCAGAAATGCTTTACATAAAATTTGTCTAGTTTTTTGTAATATCTGTAAATATCTGTTCAATAAACTATTTTTTATTACTACTTGTATTCACTGTGTTGAAATTAATATGAAGTAATTATTTTCTATGTTTCTTCCAATCTTTTCACCTAAGAAAAATTATATTTGGGTATAATTTATGGTGTTGTTTTATTTATGGATAATAGAATTGTTTATATTATAAATCACCATATATTCATTCTACCTCACCTGCAATCCAGTTCAGTTTTTGAATATACTATAGCATAATCTAATGTGAAATAAGTTTAATAAATTTACTACTTTTGAATAACCAAAAAAAAAATAGCATTTTGTTTGCAAAATGCTAAAAAATGCACTTAAATCATAATCACTCAGTTAATCAACTCATTGTTTTAGTTTAATGAAAAAAGATAAACTCGCGATAGAAATAGATAACAAAAACTTCAATTGGTGAAAGTAAAATTACAAAGATAATTCAATTTCTAAGTCTAGAAATTATTCAGATCAATCGCTGTAAAAGGCGATTTCCAATTCAAAAGCCGAAGTTAGAAATTTCCTCTTTCCCCAGCGCATGCTCAAAAGACACACGTAGCTGTTTGAAAACTGGGAAAACAGAAGAAATCTTTTTCCCTTTCTAGCGATTTGAGTGACAGGTGAGGGATGATAGCTGGCCAGGTGGGCGGGGTTAATAGAGAAAGAGGAGGTTGCAGAGAGAGAGATTGCATGCGAATTGAAGAGAGTCAATAACGTTCGTCCTGCACTGTCGTCCTGTTCTCTGGTTAGTTCCACCGTTATCGCATAGGGGCGCCACGTTCTATGGGAAAAACCATGCTTTAAAAGTTGCCATTAGCGTCTATGGAGATGGACCCTCTGTTAAGCTCTATACTCTGTGTTCAAGTCTAATCCAAGGCACCTATATTTATTGAACATTATACTTATTAAAAAGCGAGTTAAAAAAGTTTCTTCCGTCGAGCCGGAGTCGAACCAGCGACCTATGGATTTCGGCACGCGTCACACTACAGTCCACCGCTCTGCCAACTGAGCTATCGACGGTCGTTCAAGTCTAATCCAAGGCACCTATATTTATTGAACATTATACTTATTAAAAAGCGAGTTAAAAAAGTTTCTTCCGTCGAGCCGGAGTCGAACCAGCGACCTATGGATTTCGGCACGCGTCACACTACAGTCCACCGCTCTGCCAACTGAGCTATCGACGGTCGTTCAAGTCTAATCCAAGGCACCTATATTTATTGAACATTATACTTATTAAAAAGCGAGTTAAAAAAGTTTCTTCCGTCGAGCCGGAGTCGAACCAGCGACCTATGGATTTCGGCACGCGTCACACTACAGTCCACCGCTCTGCCAACTGAGCTATCGACGGTCGTTCAAGTCTAATCCAAGGCACCTATATTTATTGAACATTATACTTATTAAAAAGCGAGTTAAAAAAGTTTCTTCCGTCGAGCCGGAGTCGAACCAGCGACCTATGGATTTCGGCACGCGTCACACTACAGTCCACCGCTCTGCCAACTGAGCTATCGACGGTCGTTCAAGTCTAATCCAAGGCACCTATATTTATTGAACATTATACTTATTAAAAAGCGAGTTAAAAAAGTTTCTTCCGTCGAGCCGGAGTCGAACCAGCGACCTATGGATTTCGGCACGCGACACACTACAGTCCACCGCTCTGCCAACTGAGCTATCGACGGTCGTTCAAGTCTAATCCAAGGCACCTATATTTATTGAACATTATACTTATTAAAAAGCGAGTTAAAAAAGTTTCTTCCGTCGAGCCGGAGTCGAACCAGCGACCTATGGATTTCGGCACGCGTCACACTACAGTCCACCGCTCTGCCAACTGAGCTATCGACGGTCGTTCAAGTCTAATCCAAGGCACCTATATTTATTGAACATTATACTTATTAAAAAGCGAGTTAAAAAAGTTTCTTCCGTCGAGCCGGAGTCGAACCAGCGACCTATGGATTTCGGCACGCGTCACACTACAGTCCACCGCTCTGCCAACTGAGCTATCGACGGTCGTTCAAGTCTAATCCAAAGCACCTATATTTATTGAACATTATACTTATTAAAAAGCGAGTTAAAAAAGTTTCTTCCGTCGAGCCGGAGTCGAACCAGCGACCTATGGATTTCGGCACGCGTCACACTACAGTCCACCGCTCTGCCAACTGAGCTATCGACGGTCGTTCAAGTCTAATCCAAGGCACCTATATTTATTGAACATTATACTTATTAAAAAGCGAGTTAAAAAAGTTTCTTCCGTCGAGCCGGAGTCGAACCAGCGACCTATGGATTTCGGCACGCGTCACACTACAGTCCACCGCTCTGCCAACTGAGCTATCGACGGTCGTTCAAGTCTAATCCAAGGCACCTATATTTATTGAACATTATACTTATTAAAAAGCGAGTTAAAAAAGTTTCTTCCGTCGAGCCGGAGTCGAACCAGCGACCTATGGATTTCGGCACGCGACACACTACAGTCCACCGCTCTGCCAACTGAGCTATCGACGGTCGTTCAAGTCTAATCCAAGGCACCTATATTTATTGAACATTATACTTATTAAAAAGCGAGTTAAAAAAGTTTCTTCCGTCGAGCCGGAGTCGAACCAGCGACCTATGGATTTCGGCACGCGTCACACTACAGTCCACCGCTCTGCCAACTGAGCTATCGACGGTCGTTCAAGTCTAATCCAAGGCACCTATATTTATTGAACATTATACTTATTAAAAAGCGAGTTAAAAAAGTTTCTTCCGTCGAGCCGGAGTCGAACCAGCGACCTATGGATTTCGGCACGCGTCACACTACAGTCCACCGCTCTGCCAACTGAGCTATCGACGGTCGTTCAAGTCTAATCCAAGGCACCTATATTTATTGAACATTATACTTATTAAAAAGCGAGTTAAAAAAGTTTCTTCCGTCGAGCCGGAGTCGAACCAGCGACCTATGGATTGCGGCACGCGTCACACTACAGTCCACCGCTCTGCCAACTGAGCTATCGACGGTCGTTCAAGTCTAATCCAAGGCACCTATATTTATTGAACATTATACTTATTAAAAAGCGAGTTAAAAAAGTTTCTTCCGTCGAGCCGGAGTCGAACCAGCGACCTATGGATTTCGGCACGCGTCACACTACAGTCCACCGCTCTGCCAACTGAGCTATCGACGGTCGTTCAAGTCTAATCCAAGGCACCTATATTTATTGAACATTATACTTATTAAAAAGCGAGTTAAAAAAGTTTCTTCCGTCGAGCCGGAGTCGAACCAGCGACCTATGGATTTCGGCACGCGTCACACTACAGTCCACCGCTCTGCCAACTGAGCTATCGACGGTCGTTCAAGTCTAATCCAAGGCACCTATATTTATTGAACATTATACTTATTAAAAAGCGAGTTAAAAAAGTTTCTTCCGTCGAGCCGGAGTCGAACCAGCGACCTATGGATTGCGGCACGCGTCACACTACAGTCCACCGCTCTGCCAACTGAGCTATCGACGGTCGTTCAAGTCTAATCCAAGGAACCTATATTTATTGAACATTATACTTATTAAAAAAGCGAGTTAAAAAAGTTTCTTCCGTCGAGCCGGAGTCGAACCAGCGACCTATGGATTGCGGCACGCGTCACACTACAGTCCACCGCTCTGCCAACTGAGCTATCGACGGTCGTTCAAGTCTAATCCAAGGCACCTATATTTATTGAACATTATACTTATTAAAAAGCGAGTTAAAAAAGTTTCTTCCGTCGAGCCGGAGTCGAACCAGCGACCTATGGATTTCGGTAAGCGTCACACTACAGTCCACCGCTCTGCCAACTGAGCTATCGACGGTCGTTCAAGTCTAATCCAAGGAACCTATATTTATTGAACATTATACTTATTAAAAAGCGAGTTAAAAAAGTTTCTTCCGTCGAGCCGGAGTCGAACCAGCGACCTATGGATTTCGGCACGCGTCACACTACAGTCCACCGCTCTGCCAACTGAGCTATCGACGGTCGTTCAAGTCTAATCCAAGGCACCTATATTTATTGAACATTATACTTATTAAAAAGCGAGTTAAAAAAGTTTCTTCCGTCGAGCCGGAGTCGAACCAGCGACCTATGGATTTCGGCACGCGTCACACTACAGTCCACCGCTCTGCCAACTGAGCTATCGACGGTCGTTCAAGTCTAATCCAAGGCACCTATATTTATTGAACATTATACTTATTAAAAAGCGAGTTAAAAAAGTTTCTTCCGTCGAGCCGGAGTCGAACCAGCGACCTATGGATTTCGGCAAGCGTCACACTACAGTCCACCGCTCTGCCAACTGAGCTATCGACGGTCGTTCAAGTCTAATCCAAGGCACCTATATTTATTGAACATTATACTTATTAAAAAGCGAGTTAAAAAAGTTTCTTCCGTCGAGCCGGAGTCGAACCAGCGACCTATGGATTTCGGCACGCGTCACACTACAGTCCACCGCTCTGCCAACTGAGCTATCGACGGTCGTTCAAGTCTAATCCAAGGCACCTATATTTATTGAACATTATACTTATTAAAAAGCGAGTTAAAAAAGTTTCTTCCGTCGAGCCGGAGTCGAACCAGCGACCTATGGATTTCGGCACGCGTCACACTACAGTCCACCGCTCTGCCAACTGAGCTATCGACGGTCGTTCAAGTCTAATCCAAGGCACCTATATTTATTGAACATTATACTTATTAAAAAGCGAGTTAAAAAAGTTTCTTCCGTCGAGCCGGAGTCGAACCAGCGACCTATGGATTTCGGCACGCGTCACACTACAGTCCACCGCTCTGCCAACTGAGCTATCGACGGTCGTTCAAGTCTAATCCAAGGCACCTATATTTATTGAACATTATACTTATTAAAAAGCGAGTTAAAAAAGTTTCTTCCGTCGAGCCGGAGTCGAACCAGCGACCTATGGATTTCGGCACGCGTCACACTACAGTCCACCGCTCTGCCAACTGAGCTATCGACGGTCGTTCAAGTCTAATCCAAGGCACCTATATTTATTGAACATTATACTTATTAAAAAGCGAGTTAAAAAAGTTTCTTCCGTCGAGCCGGAGTCGAACCAGCGACCTATGGATTTCGGCACGCGTCACACTACAGTCCACCGCTCTGCCAACTGAGCTATCGACGGTCGTTCAAGTCTAATCCAAGGCACCTATATTTATTGAACATTATACTTATTAAAAAGCGAGTTAAAAAAGTTTCTTCCGTCGAGCCGGAGTCGAACCAGCGACCTATGGATTTCGGCACGCGACACACTACAGTCCACCGCTCTGCCAACTGAGCTATCGACGGTCGTTCAAGTCTAATCCAAGGCACCTATATTTATTGAACATTATACTTATTAAAAAGCGAGTTAAAAAAGTTTCTTCCGTCGAGCCGGAGTCGAACCAGCGACCTATGGATTTCGGCACGCGTCACACTACAGTCCACCGCTCTGCCAACTGAGCTATCGACGGTCGTTCAAGTCTAATCCAAGGCACCTATATTTATTGAACATTATACTTATTAAAAAGCGAGTTAAAAAAGTTTCTTCCGTCGAGCCGGAGTCGAACCAGCGACCTATGGATTTCGGCACGCGTCACACTACAGTCCACCGCTCTGCCAACTGAGCTATCGACGGTCGTTCAAGTCTAATCCAAGGCACCTATATTTATTGAACATTATACTTATTAAAAAGCGAGTTAAAAAAGTTTCTTCCGTCGAGCCGGAGTCGAACCAGCGACCTATGGATTTCGGCACGCGACACACTACAGTCCACCGCTCTGCCAACTGAGCTATCGACGGTCGTTCAAGTCTAATCCAAGGAACCTATATTTATTGAACATTATACTTATTAAAAAAGCGAGTTAAAAAAGTTTCTTCCGTCGAGCCGGAGTCGAACCAGCGACCTATGGATTGCGGCACGCGTCACACTACAGTCCACCGCTCTGCCAACTGAGCTATCGACGGTCGTTCAAGTCTAATCCAAGGCACCTATATTTATTGAACATTATACTTATTAAAAAGCGAGTTAAAAAAGTTTCTTCCGTCGAGCCGGAGTCGAACCAGCGACCTATGGATTTCGGTAAGCGTCACACTACAGTCCACCGCTCTGCCAACTGAGCTATCGACGGTCGTTCAAGTCTAATCCAAGGAACCTATATTTATTGAACATTATACTTATTAAAAAGCGAGTTAAAAAAGTTTCTTCCGTCGAGCCGGAGTCGAACCAGCGACCTATGGATTTCGGCACGCGTCACACTACAGTCCACCGCTCTGCCAACTGAGCTATCGACGGTCGTTCAAGTCTAATCCAAGGCACCTATATTTATTGAACATTATACTTATTAAAAAGCGAGTTAAAAAAGTTTCTTCCGTCGAGCCGGAGTCGAACCAGCGACCTATGGATTTCGGCACGCGTCACACTACAGTCCACCGCTCTGCCAACTGAGCTATCGACGGTCGTTCAAGTCTAATCCAAGGCACCTATATTTATTGAACATTATACTTATTAAAAAGCGAGTTAAAAAAGTTTCTTCCGTCGAGCCGGAGTCGAACCAGCGACCTATGGATTTCGGCAAGCGTCACACTACAGTCCACCGCTCTGCCAACTGAGCTATCGACGGTCGTTCAAGTCTAATCCAAGGCACCTATATTTATTGAACATTATACTTATTAAAAAGCGAGTTAAAAAAGTTTCTTCCGTCGAGCCGGAGTCGAACCAGCGACCTATGGATTTCGGCACGCGTCACACTACAGTCCACCGCTCTGCCAACTGAGCTATCGACGGTCGTTCAAGTCTAATCCAAGGCACCTATATTTATTGAACATTATACTTATTAAAAAGCGAGTTAAAAAAGTTTCTTCCGTCGAGCCGGAGTCGAACCAGCGACCTATGGATTTCGGCACGCGTCACACTACAGTCCACCGCTCTGCCAACTGAGCTATCGACGGTCGTTCAAGTCTAATCCAAGGCACCTATATTTATTGAACATTATACTTATTAAAAAGCGAGTTAAAAAAGTTTCTTCCGTCGAGCCGGAGTCGAACCAGCGACCTATGGATTTCGGCACGCGTCACACTACAGTCCACCGCTCTGCCAACTGAGCTATCGACGGTCGTTCAAGTCTAATCCAAGGCACCTATATTTATTGAACATTATACTTATTAAAAAGCGAGTTAAAAAAGTTTCTTCCGTCGAGCCGGAGTCGAACCAGCGACCTATGGATTTCGGCACGCGTCACACTACAGTCCACCGCTCTGCCAACTGAGCTATCGACGGTCGTTCAAGTCTAATCCAAGGCACCTATATTTATTGAACATTATACTTATTAAAAAGCGAGTTAAAAAAGTTTCTTCCGTCGAGCCGGAGTCGAACCAGCGACCTATGGATTTCGGCACGCGTCACACTACAGTCCACCGCTCTGCCAACTGAGCTATCGACGGTCGTTCAAGTCTAATCCAAGGCACCTATATTTATTGAACATTATACTTATTAAAAAGCGAGTTAAAAAAGTTTCTTCCGTCGAGCCGGAGTCGAACCAGCGACCTATGGATTTCGGCACGCGACACACTACAGTCCACCGCTCTGCCAACTGAGCTATCGACGGTCGTTCAAGTCTAATCCAAGGAACCTATATTTATTGAACATTATACTTATTAAAAAGCGAGTTAAAAAAGTTTCTTCCGTCGAGCCGGAGTCGAACCAGCGACCTATGGATTGCGGCACGCGTCACACTACAGTCCACCGCTCTGCCAACTGAGCTATCGACGGTCGTTCAAGTCTAATCCAAGGCACCTATATTTATTGAACATTATACTTATTAAAAAGCGAGTTAAAAAAGTTTCTTCCGTCGAGCCGGAGTCGAACCAGCGACCTATGGATTTCGGCACGCGTCACACTACAGTCCACCGCTCTGCCAACTGAGCTATCGACGGTCGTTCAAGTCTAATCCAAGGCACCTATATTTATTGAACATTATACTTATTAAAAAGCGAGTTAAAAAAGTTTCTTCCGTCGAGCCGGAGTCGAACCAGCGACCTATGGATTTCGGCACGCGACACACTACAGTCCACCGCTCTGCCAACTGAGCTATCGACGGTCGTTCAAGTCTAATCCAAGGAACCTATATTTATTGAACATTATACTTATTAAAAAAGCGAGTTAAAAAAGTTTCTTCCGTCGAGCCGGAGTCGAACCAGCGACCTATGGATTGCGGCACGCGTCACACTACAGTCCACCGCTCTGCCAACTGAGCTATCGACGGTCGTTCAAGTCTAATCCAAGGCACCTATATTTATTGAACATTATACTTATTAAAAAGCGAGTTAAAAAAGTTTCTTCCGTCGAGCCGGAGTCGAACCAGCGACCTATGGATTTCGGCAAGCGTCACACTACAGTCCACCGCTCTGCCAACTGAGCTATCGACGGTCGTTCAAGTCTAATCCAAGGCACCTATATTTATTGAACATTATACTTATTAAAAAGCGAGTTAAAAAAGTTTCTTCCGTCGAGCCGGAGTCGAACCAGCGACCTATGGATTGCGGCACGCGTCACACTACAGTCCACCGCTCTGCCAACTGAGCTATCGACGGTCGTTCAAGTCTAATCCAAGGCACCTATATTTATTGAACATTATACTTATTAAAAAGCGAGTTAAAAAAGTTTCTTCCGTCGAGCCGGAGTCGAACCAGCGACCTATGGATTTCGGCACGCGTCACACTACAGTCCACCGCTCTGCCAACTGAGCTATCGACGGTCGTTCAAGTCTAATCCAAGGCACCTATATTTATTGAACATTATACTTATTAAAAAGCGAGTTAAAAAAGTTTCTTCCGTCGAGCCGGAGTCGAACCAGCGACCTATGGATTTCGGCACGCGACACACTACAGTCCACCGCTCTGCCAACTGAGCTATCGACGGTCGTTCAAGTCTAATCCAAGGAACCTATATTTATTGAACATTATACTTATTAAAAAAGCGAGTTAAAAAAGTTTCTTCCGTCGAGCCGGAGTCGAACCAGCGACCTATGGATTGCGGCACGCGTCACACTACAGTCCACCGCTCTGCCAACTGAGCTATCGACGGTCGTTCAAGTCTAATCCAAGGCACCTATATTTATTGAACATTATACTTATTAAAAAGCGAGTTAAAAAAGTTTCTTCCGTCGAGCCGGAGTCGAACCAGCGACCTATGGATTTCGGCAAGCGTCACACTACAGTCCACCGCTCTGCCAACTGAGCTATCGACGGTCGTTCAAGTCTAATCCAAGGCACCTATATTTATTGAACATTATACTTATTAAAAAGCGAGTTAAAAAAGTTTCTTCCGTCGAGCCGGAGTCGAACCAGCGACCTATGGATTTCGGCACGCGTCACACTACAGTCCACCGCTCTGCCAACTGAGCTATCGACGGTCGTTCAAGTCTAATCCAAGGCACCTATATTTATTGAACATTATACTTATTAAAAAGCGAGTTAAAAAAGTTTCTTCCGTCGAGCCGGAGTCGAACCAGCGACCTATGGATTTCGGCAAGCGTCACACTACAGTCCACCGCTCTGCCAACTGAGCTATCGACGGTCGTTCAAGTCTAATCCAAGGCACCTATATTTATTGAACATTATACTTATTAAAAAGCGAGTTAAAAAAGTTTCTTCCGTCGAGCCGGAGTCGAACCAGCGACCTATGGATTTCGGCAAGCGTCACACTACAGTCCACCGCTCTGCCAACTGAGCTATCGACGGTCGTTCAAGTCTAATCCAAGGAACCTATATTTATTGAACATTATACTTATTAAAAAGCGAGTTAAAAAAGTTTCTTCCGTCGAGCCGGAGTCGAACCAGCGACCTATGGATTTCGGCACGCGTCACACTACAGTCCACCGCTCTGCCAACTGAGCTATCGACGGTCGTTCAAGTCTAATCCAAGGAACCTATATTTATTGAACATTATACTTATTAAAAAGCGAGTTAAAAAAGTTTCTTCCGTCGTGCCGGAGTCGAACCAGCGACCTATGGATTTCGGCACGCGTCACACTACAGTCCACCGCTCTGCCAACTGAGCTATCGACGGTCGTTCAAGTCTAATCCAAGGCACCTATATTTATTGAACATTATACTTATTAAAAAGCCAGTTAAAAAAGTTTCTTCCGTCGAGCCGGAGTCGAACCAGCGACCTATGGATTTCGGCAAGCGTCACACTACAGTCCACCGCTCTGCCAACTGAGCTATCGACGGTCGCTCAAGTCTAATCCAAGGCACCTATATTTATTGAACATTATTAGTGTTCGGCACTAGTTAACTAGAACTAGTTGCAACTAGTAGTTAACTACAGATCAACTAGTAGTTAACTAGTAGTTTAACTACTTTTGGTTTAAACTAGTTCAACTAGTAGTTGAACTACTTTTTTTAATAACTACTAGTTGAAACTACTTTCAAATTTTCAACTACTTTAAAAAAATTTTTTGTTTAAAATTTCAAAAATATTTAAAATTTTTATCAAAATATACAAAAATTACACTGCTATTTATAACTACAATGTCATGGTAGAGTACTCAAATACCATAACCAGAAATAAAGCACCGTTTTGAGCGAAGCATAAAGTTTTTTGTGATATAGATAAGAAAGATGTATTAGAATTTGGGCAAAAAATAGGTAATGAAATTAAATATACTAGTTAACTAGTAGTTAACTACTTTGGGAAATAGTTAACTACTAGTTGCAACTAGTCCCAGGAAAAAATAGTTAACTACTAGTTGCAACTAGATTTTCCCAGACTAGTTTGTAGTTGGTAGTTAACTACTTTTTGACCACTAGTTGCCGAACACTAAACATTATACTTATTAAAAAGCGAGTTAAAAAAGTTTCTTCCGTCGAGCCGGAGTCGAACCAGCGACCTATGGATTTCGGCACGCGTCACACTACAGTCCACCGCTCTGCCAACTGAGCTATCGACGGTCGTTCAAGTCTAATCCAAGGCACCTATATTTATTGAACATTATACTTATTAAAACGCGAGTTAAAAAAGTTTCTTCCGTCGAGCTGGAGTCGAACCAGCGACCTATGGATTTCGGCACGCGTCACACTACAGTCCACCGCTCTGCCAACTGAGCTATCGACGGTCGTTCAAGTCTAATCCAAGGCACCTATATTTATTGAACATTATACTTATTAAAAAGCGAGTTAAAAAAGTTTCTTCCGTCGAGCCGGAGTCGAACCAGCGACCTATGGATTTCGGCACGCGTCACACTACAGTCCACCGCTCTGCCAACTGAGCTATCGACGGTCGTTCAAGTCTAATCCAAGGCACCTATATTTATTGAACATTATACTTATTAAAAAGCGAGTTAAAAAAGTTTCTTCCGTCGAGCCGGAGTCGAACCAGCGACCTATGGATTTCGGCACGCGTCACACTACAGTCCACCGCTCTGCCAACTGAGCTATCGACGGTCGTTCAAGTCTAATCCAAGGCACCTATATTTATTGAACATTATACTTATTAAAAAGCGAGTTAAAAAAGTTTCTTCCGTCGAGCCGGAGTCGAACCAGCGACCTATGGATTTCGGCACGCGTCACACTACAGTCCACCGCTCTGCCAACTGAGCTATCGACGGTCGTTCAAGTCTAATCCAAGGCACCTATATTTATTGAACATTATACTTATTAAAAAGCGAGTTAAAAAAGTTTCTTCCGTCGAGCCGGAGTCGAACCAGCGACCTATGGATTTCGGCACGCGTCACACTACAGTCCACCGCTCTGCCAACTGAGCTATCGACGGTCGTTCAAGTCTAATCCAAGGAACCTATATTTATTGAACATTATACTTATTAAAAAGCGAGTTAAAAAAGTTTCTTCCGTCGAGCCGGAGTCGAACCAGCGACCTATGGATTTCGGCACGCGTCACACTACAGTCCACCGCTCTGCCAACTGAGCTATCGACGGTCGTTCAAGTCTAATCCAAGGCACCTATATTTATTGAACATTATACTTATTAAAAAGCGAGTTAAAAAAGTTTCTTCCGTCGAGCCGGAGTCGAACCAGCGACCTATGGATTTCGGCACGCGTCACACTACAGTCCACCGCTCTGCCAACTGAGCTATCGACGGTCGTTCAAGTCTAATCCAAGGCACCTATATTTATTGAACATTATACTTATTAAAAAGCGAGTTAAAAAAGTTTCTTCCGTCAAGCCGGAGTCGAACCAGCGACCTATGGAGTTCGGCACGCGTCACACTACAGTCCACCGCTCTGCCAACTGAGCTATCGACGGTCGTTCAAGTCTAATCCAAGGAACCTATATTTATTGAACATTATACGTATTAAAAAGCGAGTTAAAAAAGTTTCTTCCGTCGAGCCGGAGTCGAACCAGCGACCTATGGATTTCGGCACGCGTCACACTACTGTCCACCGCTCTGCCAACTGAGCTATCGACGGTCGTTCAAGTCTAATCCAAGGCACCTATATTTATTGAACATTATACTTATTAAAAAGCGAGTTAAAAAAGTTTCTTCCGTCGAGCCGGAGTCGAACCAGCGACCTATGGATTTCGGCACGCGTCACACTACAGTCCACCGCTCTGCCAACTGAGCTATCGACGGTCGTTCAAGTCTAATCCAAGGCACCTATATTTATTGAATATTATACTTATTAAAAAGCGAGTTAAAAAAGTTTCTTCCGTCGAGCCGGAGTCGAACCAGCGACCTATGGATTTCGGCACGCGTCACACTACAGTCCACCGCTCTGCCAACTGAGCTATCGACGGTCGTTCAAGTCTAATCCAAGGCACCTATATTTATTGAACATTATACTTATTAAAAAGCGAGTTAAAAAAGTTTCTTCCGTCGAGCCGGAGTCGAACCAGCGACCTATGGATTTCGGCACGCGTCACACTACAGTCCACCGCTCTGCCAACTGAGCTATCGACGGTCGTTCAAGTCTAATCCAAGGCACTTATATTTATTGAACATTATACTTATTAAAAAGCGAGTTAAAAAAGTTTCTTCCGTCGAGCTGGAGTCGAACCAGCGACCTATGGATTTCGGCACGCGTCACACTACAGTCCACCGCTCTGCCAACTGAGCTATCGACGGTCGTTCAAGTCTAATCCAAGGCACCTATATTTATTGAACATTATACTTATTAAAAAGCGAGTTAAAAAAGTTTCTTCCGTCGAGCCGGAGTCGAACCAGCGACCTATGGATTTCGGCACGCGTCACACTACAGTCCACCGCTCTGCCAACTGAGCTATCGTCGGTCGTTCAAGTCTAATCCAAGGCACCTATATTTATTGAACATTATACTTATTAAAAAGCGAGTTAAAAAAGTTTCTTCCGTCGAGCCGGAGTCGAACCAGCGACCTATGGATTTCGGCACGCGTCACACTACAGTCCACCGCTCTGCCAACTGAGCTATCGACGGTCGTTCAAGTCTAATCCAAGGCACCTATATTTATTGAACATTATACTTATTAAAAAGCGAGTTAAAAAAGTTTCTTCCGTCGAGCCGGAGTCGAACCAGCGACCTATGGATTTCGGCACGCGTCACACTACAGTCCACCGCTCTGCCAACTGAGCTATCGACGGTCGTTCAAGTCTAATCCAAGGCACTTATATTTATTGAACATTATACTTATTAAAAAGCGAGTTAAAAAAGTTTCTTCCGTCGAGCCGGAGTCGAACCAGCGACCTATGGATTTCGGCACGCGTCACACTACAGTCCACCGCTCTGCCAACTGAGCTATCGACGGTCGTTCAAGTCTAATCCAAGGCACCTATATTTATTGAACATTATACTTATTAAAAAGCGAGTTAAAAAAGTTTCTTCCGTCGAGCCGGAGTCGAACCAGCGACCTATGGATTTCGGCACGCGTCACACTACAGTCCACCGCTCTGCCAACTGAGCTATCGACGGTCGTTCAAGTCTAATCCAAGGCACCTATATTTATTGAACATTATACTTATTAAAAAGCGAGTTAAAAAAGTTTCTTCCGTCGAGCCGGAGTCGAACCAGCGACCTATGGATTTCGGCAAGCGTCACACTACAGTCCACCGCTCTGCCAACTGAGCTATCGACGGTCGTTCAAGTCTAATCCAAGGAACCTATATTTATTGAACATTATACTTATTAAAAAGCGAGTTAAAAAAGTTTCTTCCCTCGAGCCGGAGTCGAACCAGCGACCTATGGATTTCGGCACGCGTCACACTACAGTCCACCGCTCTGCCAACTGAGCTATCGACGGTCGTTCAAATCTAATCCAAGGCACCTATATTTATTGAACATTATACTTATTAAAAAGCGAGTTAAAAAAGTTTCTTCCGTCGAGCCGGAGTCGAACCAGCGACCTATGGATTTCGGCAAGCGTCACACTACAGTCCACCGCTCTGCCAACTGAGCTATCGACCGTCGTTCAAGTCTAATCCAAGGAACCTATATTTATTGAACATTATACTTATTAAAAAGCGAGTTAAAAAAGTTTCTTCCGTCGAGCCGGAGTCGAACCAGCGACCTATGGATTTCGGCACGCGTCACACTACAGTCCACCGCTCTGCCAACTGAGCTATCGACGGTCGTTCAAGTCTAATCCAAGGAACCTATATTTATTGAACATTATACTTATTAAAAAGCGAGTTAAAAAAAGTTTCTTCCGTCGAGCCGGAGTCGAACCAGCGACCTATGGATTTCGGCAAGCGTCACACTACAGTCCACCGCTCTGCCAACTGAGCTATCGACGGTCGTTCAAGTCTAATCCAAGGAACCTATATTTATTGAACATTATACTTATTAAAAAGCGAGTTAAAAAAGTTTCTTCCGTCGAGCCGGAGTCGAACCAGCGACCTATGGATTTCGGCACGCGTCACACTACAGTCTACCGCTCTGCCAACTGAGCTATCGACGGTCGTTCAAGTCTAATCCAAGGCACCTATATTTATTGAACATTATACTTATTAAAAAGCGAGTTAAAAAAGTTTCTTCCGTCGAGCCGGAGTCGAACCAGCGACCTATGGATTTCGGCACGCGTCACACTACAGTCCACCGCTCTGCCAACTGAGCTATCGACGGTCGTTCAAGTCTAATCCAAGGCACCTATATTTATTGAACATTATACTTATTAAAAAGCGAGTTAAAAAAGTTTCTTCCGTCGAGCCGGAGTCGAACCAGCGACCTATGGATTTCGGCACGCGTCACACTACAGTCCACCGCTCTGCCAACTGAGCTATCGACGGTCGTTCAAGTCTAATCCAAGGAACCTATATTTATTGAACATTATACTTATTAAAAAGCGAGTTAAAAAAGTTTCTTCCGTCGAGCCGGAGTCGAACCAGCGACCTATGGATTTCGGCAAGCGTCACACTACAGTCCACCGCTCTGCCAACTGAGCTATCGACGGTCGTTCAAGTCTAATCCAAGGAACCTATATTTATTGAACATTATACTTATTAAAAAGCGAGTTAAAAAAGTTTCTTCCGTCGAGCCGGAGTCGAACCAGCGACCTATGGATTTCGGCACGCGTCACACTACAGTCCACCGCTCTGCCAACTGAGCTATCGACGGTCGTTCAAGTCTAATCCAAGGAACCTATATTTATTGAACATTATACTTATTAAAAAGCGAGGTAAAAAAGTTTCTTCCGTCGAGCCGGAGTCGAACCAGCGACCTATGGATTTCGGCAAGCGTCACACTACAGTCCACCGCTCTGCCAACTGAGCTATCGACGGTCGTTCAAGTCTAATCCAAGGAACCTATATTTATTGAACATTATACTTATTAAAAAGCGAGTTAAAAAAGTTTCTTCCGTCGAGCCGGAGTCGAACCAGCGACCAATGGATTTCGGCACGCGTCACACTACAGTCCACCGCTCTGCCAACTGAGCTATCGACGGTCGTTCAAGTCTAATCCAAGGCACCTATATTTATTGAACATTATACTTATTAAAAAGCGAGTTAAAAAAGTTTCTTCCGTCGAGCCGGAGTCGAACCAGCGACCTATGGATTTCGGCACGCGTCACACTACAGTCCACCGCTCTGCCAACTGAGCTATCGACGGTCGTTCAAGTCTAATCCAAGGCACCTATATTTATTGAACATTATACTTATTAAAAAGCGAGTTAAAAAAGTTTCTTCCGTCGAGCCGGAGTCGAACCAGCGACCTATGGATTTCGGCACGCGTCACACTACAGTCCACCGCTCTGCCAACTGAGCTATCGACGGTCGTTCAAGTCTAATCCAAGGCACCTATATTTATTGAACATTATACTTATTAAAAAGCGAGTTAAAAAAGTTTCTTCCGTCGAGCCGGAGTCGAACCAGCGACCTATGGATTTCGGCACGCGTCACACTACAGTCCACCGCTCTGCCAACTGAGCTATCGACGGTCGTTCAAGTCTAATCCAAGGCACCTATATTTATTGAACATTATACTTATTAAAAAGCGAGTTAAAAAAGTTTCTTCCGTCGAGCCGGAGTCGAACCAGCGACCTATGGATTTCGGCACGCGTCACTCTACAGTCCACCGCTCTGCCAACTGAGCTATCGACGGTCGTTCAAGTCTAATCCAAGGAACCTATATTTATTGAACATTATACTTATTAAAAAGCGAGTTAAAAAAGTTTCTTCCGTCCAGCCGGAGTCGAACCAGCGACCAATGGATTTCGGCACGCGTCACACTACAGTCCACCGCTCTGCCAACTGAGCTATCGACGGTCGTTCAAGTCTAATCCAAGGCACCTATATTTATTGAACATTATACTTATTAAAAAGCGAGTTAAAAAAGTTTCTTCCGTCGAGCCGGAGTCGAACCAGTGACCTATGGATTTCGGCACGCGTCACACTACTGTCCACCGCTCTGCCAACTGAGCTATCGACGGTCGTTCAAGTCTAATCCAAGGCACCTATATTTATTTAACATTAAACTTATTAAAAAGCGAGTTAAAAAAGTTTCTTCCGTCGAGCCGGAGTCGAACCAGCGACCTATGGATTTCGGCAAGCGTCACACTACAGTCCACCGCTCTGCCAACTGAGCTATCGACGGTCGTTCAAGTCTAATCCAAGGCACCTATATTTATTGAACATTATACTTATTAAAAAGCGAGTTAAAAAAGTTTCTTCCGTCGAGCCGGAGTCGAACCAGCGACCTATGGATTTCGGCACGCGTCACACTACAGTCCACCGCTCTGCCAACTGAGCTATCGACGGTCGTTCAAGTCTAATCCAAGGCACCTATATTTATTGAACATTATACTTATTAAAAAGCGAGTTAAAAAAGTTTCTTCCCTCGAGCCGGAGTCGAACCAGCGACCTATGGATTTCGGCACGCGTCACACTACAGTCCACCGCTCTGCCAACTGAGCTATCGACGGTCGTTCAAGTCTAATCCAAGGAACCTATATTTATTGAACATTATACTTATTAAAAAGCGAGTTAAAAAAGTTTCTTCCGTCGAGCCGGAGTCGAACCAGCGACCAATGGATTTCGGCACGCGACACACTACAGTCCACCGCTCTGCCAACTGAGCTATCGACGGTCGTTCAAGTCTAATCCAAGGCACCTATATTTATTGAACATTATACTTATTAAAAAGCGAGTTAAAAAAGTTTCTTCCGTCGAGCCGGAGTCGAACCAGCGACCTATGGATTTCGGCACGCGTCACACTACAGTCCACCGCTCTGCCAATTGAGCTATCGACGGTCGTTCAAGTCTAATCCAAGGCACCTATATTTATTGAACATTATACTTATTAAAAAGCGAGTTAAAAAAGTTTCTTCCGTCGAGCCGGAGTCGAACCAGTGACCTATGGATTTCGGCACGCGTCACACTACAGTCCACCGCTCTGCTAACTGAGCTATCGACGGTCGTTCAAGTCTAATCCAAGGCACCTATATTTATTTAACATTAAACTTATTAAAAAGCGAGTTAAAAAAGTTTCTTCCGTCGAGCCGGAGTCGAACCAGCGACCTATGGATTTCGGCACGCGTCACACTACAGTCCACCGCTCTGCCAACTGAGCTATCGACGGTCGTTCAAGTCTAATCCAAGGCACCTATATTTATTGAACATTATACTTATTAAAAAGCGGGTTAAAAAAGTTTCTTCCGTCGAGCCGGAGTCGAACCAGCGACCTATGGATTTCGGCACGCGTCACACTACAGTCCACCGCTCTGCCAACTGAGCTATCGACGGTCGTTCAAGTCTAATCCAAGGCACCTATATTTATTGAACATTATACTTATTAAAAAGCGAGTTAAAAAAGTTTCTTCCGTCGAGCCGGAGTCGAACCAGCGACCTATGGATTTCGGCAAGCGTCACACTACAGTCCACCGCTCTGCCAACTGAGCTATCGACGGTCGTTCAAGTCTAATCCAAGGAACCTATATTTATTGAACATTATACTTATTAAAAAGCGAGTTAAAAAAGTTTCTTCCGTCGAGCCGGAGTCGAACCAGCGACCTATGGATTTCGGCACGCGTCACACTACAGTCCACCGCTCTGCCAACTGAGCTATCGACGGTCGTTCAAGTCTAATCCAAGGAACCTATATTTATTGAACATTATACTTATTAAAAAGCGAGTTAAAAAAGTTTCTTCCGTCGAGCCGGAGTCGAACCAGCGACCTATGGATTTCGGCACGCGTCACACTACAGTCCACCGCTCTGCCAACTGAGCTATCGACGGTCGTTCAAGTCTAATCCAAGGCACCTATATTTATTGAACATTATACTTATTAAAAAGCGAGTTAAAAAAGTTTCTTCCGTCGAGCCGGAGTCGAACCAGCGACCTATGGATTTCGGCACGCGTCACACTACAGTCCACCGCTCTGCCAACTGAGCTATCGACGGTCGTTCAAGTCTAATCCAAGGCACCTATATTTATTTAACATTAAACTTATTAAAAAGCGAGTTAAAAAAGTTTCTTCCGTCGAGCCGGAGTCGAACCAGCGACCTATGGATTTCGGCACGCGTCACACTACAGTCCACCGCTCTGCCAACTGAGCTATCGACGGTCGTTCAAGTCTAATCCAAGGCACCTATATTTATTGAACATTATACTTATTAAAAAGCGAGTTAAAAAAGTTTCTTCCGTCGAGCCGGAGTCGAACCAGCGACCTATGGATTTCGGCACGCGTCACACTACAGTCCACCGCTCTGCCAACTGAGCTATCGACGGTCGTTCAAGTCTAATCCAAGGCACCTATATTTATTGAACATTATACTTATTAAAAAGCGAGTTAAAAAAGTTTCTTCCGTCGAGCCGGAGTCGAACCAGCGACCTATGGATTTCGGCAAGCGTCACACTACAGTCCACCGCTCTGCCAACTGAGCTATCGACGGTCGTTCAAGTCTAATCCAAGGCACCTATATTTATTGAACATTATACTTATTTAAAAGCCAGTTAAAAAAGTTTCTTCCGTCGAGCCGGAGTCGAACCAGCGACCTATGGATTTCGGCAAGCGTCACACTACAGTCCACCGCTCTGCCAACTGAGCTATCGACGGTCGTTCAAGTCTAATCCAAGGCACCTATATTTATTGAACATTATACTTATTAAAAAGCGAGTTAAAAAAGTTTCTTCCGTCGAGCCGGAGTCGAACCAGCGACCTATGGATTTCGGCACGCGTCACACTACAGTCCACCGCTCTGCCAACTGAGCTATCGACGGTCGTTCAAGTCTAATCCAAGGCACCTATATTTATTGAACATTATACTTATTAAAACGCGAGTTAAAAAAGTTTCTTCCGTCGAGCTGGAGTCGAACCAGCGACCTTTGGATTTCGGCACGCGTCACACTACAGTCCACCGCTCTGCCAACTGAGCTATCGACGGTCGTTCAAGTCTAATCCAAGGCACCTATATTTATTGAACATTATACTTATTAAAAAGCGAGTTAAAAAAGTTTCTTCCGTCGAGCCGGAGTCGAACCAGCGACCTATGGATTTCGGCACGCGTCACACTACAGTCCACCGCTCTGCCAACTGAGCTATCGACGGTCGTTCAAGTCTAATCCAAGGCACCTATATTTATTGAACATTATACTTATTAAAAAGCGAGTTAAAAAAGTTTCTTCCGTCGAGCCGGAGTCGAACCAGCGACCTATGGATTTCGGCACGCGTCACACTACAGTCCACCGCTCTGCCAACTGAGCTATCGACGGTCGTTCAAGTCTAATCCAAGGCACCTATATTTATTGAACATTATACTTATTAAAAAGCGAGTTAAAAAAGTTTCTTCCGTCGAGCCGGAGTCGAACCAGCGACCTATGGATTTCGGCACGCGTCACACTACAGTCCACCGCTCTGCCAACTGAGCTATCGACGGTCGTTCAAGTCTAATCCAAGGCACCTATATTTATTGAACATTATACTTATTAAAAAGCGAGTTAAAAAAGTTTCTTCCGTCGAGTCGGAGTCGAACCAGCGACCTATGGATTTCGGCACGCGTCACACTACAGTCCACCGCTCTGCCAACTGAGCTATCGACGGTCGTTCAAGTCTAATCCAAGGCACCTATATTTATTGAACATTATACTTATTAAAAAGCGAGTTAAAAAAGTTTCTTCCGTCGAGCCGGAGTCGAACCAGCGACCTATGGATTTCGGCACGCGTCACACTACAGTCCACCGCTCTGCCAACTGAGCTATCGACGGTCGTTCAAGTCTAATCCAAGGCACCTATATTTATTGAACATTATACTTATTAAAAAGCGAGTTAAAAAAGTTTCTTCCGTCGAGTCGGAGTCGAACCAGCGACCTATGGATTTCGGCACGCGTCACACTACAGTCCACCGCTCTGCCAACTGAGCTATCGACGGTCGTTCAAGTCTAATCCAAGGCACCTATATTTATTGAACATTATACTTATTAAAAAGCGAGTTAAAAAAGTTTCTTCCGTCGAGCCGGAGTCGAACCAGCGACCTATGGATTTCGGCACGCGTCACACTACAGTCCACCGCTCTGCCAACTGAGCTATCCACGGTCGTTCAAGTCTAATCCAAGGCACCTATATTTATTGAACATTATACTTATTAAAAAGCGAGTTAAAAAAGTTTCTTCCGTCGAGCCGGAGTCGAACCAGCGACCTATGGATTTCGGCACGCGTCACACTACAGTCCACCGCTCTGCCAACTGAGCTATCGACGGTCGTTCAAGTCTAATCCAAGGCACCTATATTTATTTAACATTAAACTTATTAAAAAGCGAGTTAAAAAAGTTTCTTCCGTCGAGCCGGAGTCGAACCAGCGACCTATGGATTTCGGCACGCGTCACACTACAGTCCACCGCTCTGCCAACTGAGCTATCGACGGTCGTTCAAGTCTAATCCAAGGCACCTATATTTATTGAACATTATACTTATTAAAAAGCGAGTTAAAAAAGTTTCTTCCGTCGAGCCGGAGTCGAACCAGCGACCTATGGATTTCGGCACGCGTCACACTACAGTCCACCGCTCTGCCAACTGAGCTATCGACGGTCGTTCAAGTCTAATCCAAGGCACCTATATTTATTGAACATTATACTTATTAAAAAGCGAGTTAAAAAAGTTTCTTCCGTCGAGCCGGAGTCGAACCAGCGACCTATGGATTTCGGCAAGCGTCACACTACAGTCCACCGCTCTGCCAACTGAGCTATCGACGGTCGTTCAAGTCTAATCCAAGGCACCTATATTTATTGAACATTATACTTATTAAAAAGCCAGTTAAAAAAGTTTCTTCCGTCGAGCCGGAGTCGAACCAGCGACCTATGGATTTCGGCAAGCGTCACACTACAGTCCACCGCTCTGCCAACTGAGCTATCGACGGTCGTTCAAGTCTAATCCAAGGCACCTATATTTATTGAACATTATACTTATTAAAAAGCGAGTTAAAAAAGTTTCTTCCGTCGAGCCGGAGTCGAACCAGCGACCTATGGATTTCGGCACGCGTCACACTACAGTCCACCGCTCTGCCAACTGAGCTATCGACGGTCGTTCAAGTCTAATCCAAGGCACCTATATTTATTGAACATTATACTTATTAAAACGCGAGTTAAAAAAGTTTCTTCCGTCGAGCTGGAGTCGAACCAGCGACCTATGGATTTCGGCACGCGTCACTCTACAGTCCACCGCTCTGCCAACTGAGCTATCGACGGTCGTTCAAGTCTAATCCAAGGCACCTATATTTATTGAACATTATACTTATTAAAAAGCGAGTTAAAAAAGTTTCTTCCGTCGAGCCGGAGTCGAACCAGCGACCTATGGATTTCGGCACGCGTCACACTACAGTCCACCGCTCTGCCAACTGAGCTATCGACGGTCGTTCAAGTCTAATCCAAGGCACCTATATTTATTGAACATTATACTTATTAAAAAGCGAGTTAAAAAAGTTTCTTCCGTCGAGCCGGAGTCGAACCAGCGACCTATGGATTTCGGCACGCGTCACACTACAGTCCACCGCTCTGCCAACTGAGCTATCGACGGTCGTTCAAGTCTAATCCAAGGCACCTATATTTATTGAACATTATACTTATTAAAAAGCGAGTTAAAAAAGTTTCTTCCGTCGAGCCGGAGTCGAACCAGCGACCTATGGATTTCGGCACGCGTCACACTACAGTCCACCGCTCTGCCAACTGAGCTATCGACGGTCGTTCAAGTCTAATCCAAGGCACCTATATTTATTGAACATTATACTTATTAAAAAGCGAGTTAAAAAAGTTTCTTCCGTCGAGTCGGAGTCGAACCAGCGACCTATGGATTCGGCACGCGTCACACTACAGTCCACCGCTCTGCCAACTGAGCTATCGACGGTCGTTCAAGTCTAATCCAAGGCACCTATATTTATTGAACATTATACTTATTAAAAAGCGAGTTAAAAAAGTTTCTTCCGTCGAGCCGGAGTCGAACCAGCGACCTATGGATTTCGGCACGCGTCACACTACAGTCCACCGCTCTGCCAACTGAGCTATCGACGGTCGTTCAAGTCTAATCCAAGGCACCTATATTTATTGAACATTATACTTATTAAAAAGCGAGTTAAAAAAGTTTCTTCCGTCGAGCCGGAGTCGAACCAGCGACCTATGGATTTCGGCACGCGTCACACTACAGTCCACCGCTCTGCCAACTGAGCTATCGACGGTCGTTCAAGTCTAATCCAAGGCACCTATATTTATTGAACATTATACTTATTAAAAAGCCAGTTAAAAAAGTTTCTTCCGTCGAGCCGGAGTCGAACCAGCGACCTATGGATTTCGGCAAGCGTCACACTACAGTCCACCGCTCTGCCAACTGAGCTATCGACGGTCGTTCAAGTCTAATCCAAGGAGCCTGTTCGGTTTGCTCCTCTGCCTTTCACGCCAGCAGTCTGCGCACTGCTCCGTCGTGAGTTCGATTCTCACCTCGCCCCTGGGTGTATTTTCCTTCTTTGTGCCAGTAAAAATTCTGTTGTGTCTGTCTTACTTGACGAAGGTGTATAAGCGGATCCTTGAGATCAAGCACACATACCGGAAAATATATGTAACCAAAAAACCAAACCAATCTAATCCAAGACACCTATATTTATTGAACATTATACTTATTAAAACGCGAGTTAAAAAAGTTTCTTCCGTCGAGCTGGAGTCGAACCAGCGACCTATGGATTTCGGCACGCGTCACACTACAGTCCACCGCTCTGCCAACTGAGCTATCGACGGTCGTTCAAGTCTAATCCAAGGCACCTATATTTATTGAACATTATACTTATTAAAAAGCGAGTTAAAAAAGTTTCTTCCGTCGAGCCGGAGTCGAACCAGCGACCTATGGATTTCGGCACGCGTCACACTACAGTCCACCGCTCTGCCAACTGAGCTATCGACGGTCGTTCAAGTCTAATCCAAGGCACCTATATTTATTGAACATTATACTTATTAAAAAGCGAGTTAAAAAAGTTTCTTCCGTCGAGCCGGAGTCGAACCAGCGACCTATGGATTTCGGCACGCGTCACACTACAGTCCACCGCTCTGCCAACTGAGCTATCGACGGTCGTTCAAGTCTAATCCAAGGCACCTATATTTATTTAACATTAAACTTATTAAAAAGCGAGTTAAAAAAGTTTCTTCCGTCGAGCCGGAGTCGAACCAGCGACCTATGGATTTCGGCACGCGTCACACTACAGTCCACCGCTCTGCCAACTGAGCTATCGACGGTCGTTCAAGTCTAATCCAAGGCACCTATATTTATTGAACATTATACTTATTAAAAAGCGAGTTAAAAAAGTTTCTTCCGTCGAGCCGGAGTCGAACCAGCGACCTATGGATTTCGGCACGCGTCACACTACAGTCCACCGCTCTGCCAACTGAGCTATCGACGGTCGTTCAAGTCTAATCCAAGGCACCTATATTTATTGAACATTATACTTATTAAAAAGCGAGTTAAAAAAGTTTCTTCCGTCGAGCCGGAGTCGAACCAGCGACCTATGGATTTCGGCAAGCGTCACACTACAGTCCACCGCTCTGCCAACTGAGCTATCGACGGTCGTTCAAGTCTAATCCAAGGCACCTATATTTATTGAACATTATACTTATTAAAAAGCCAGTAAAAAAAGTTTCTTCCGTCGAGCCGGAGTCGAACCAGCGACCTATGGATTTCGGCAAGCGTCACACTACAGTCCACCGCTCTGCCAACTGAGCTATCGACGGTCGTTCAAGTCTAATCCAAGGCACCTATATTTATTGAACATTATACTTATTAAAAAGCGAGTTAAAAAAGTTTCTTCCGTCGAGCCGGAGTCGAACCAGCGACCTATGGATTTCGGCACGCGTCACACTACAGTCAACCGCTCTGCCAACTGAGCTATCGACGGTCTTTCAAGTCTAATCCAAGGCACCTATATTTATTGAACATTATACTTATTAAAACGCGAGTTAAAAAAGTTTCTTCCGTCGAGCTGGAGTCGAACCAGCGACCTATGGATTTCGGCACGCGTCACACTACAGTCCACCGCTCTGCCAACTGAGCTATCGACGGTCGTTCAAGTCTAATCCAAGGCACCTATATTTATTGAACATTATACTTATTAAAAAGCGAGTTAAAAAAGTTTCTTCCGTCGAGCCGGAGTCGAACCAGCGACCTATGGATTTCGGCACGCGTCACACTACAGTCCACCGCTCTGCCAACTGAGCTATCGACGGTCGTTCTAGTCTAATCCAAGGCACCTATATTTATTGAACATTATACTTATTAAAAAGCGAGTTAAAAAAGTTTCTTCCGTCGAGCCGGAGTCGAACCAGCGACCTATGGATTTCGGCACGCGTCACACTACAGTCCACCGCTCTGCCAACTGAGCTATCGACGGTCGTTCAAGTCTAATCCAAGGCACCTATATTTATTGAACATTATACTTATTAAAAAGCGAGTTAAAAAAGTTTCTTCCGTCGAGTCGGAGTCGAACCAGCGACCTATGGATTTCGGCACGCGTCACACTACAGTCCACCGCTCTGCCAACTGAGCTATCGACGGTCGTTCAAGTCTAATCCAAGGCACCTATATTTATTGAACATTATACTTATTAAAAAGCGAGTTAAAAAAGTTTCTTCCGTCGAGCCGGAGTCGAACCAGCGACCTATGGATTTCGGCACGCGTCACACTACAGTCCACCGCTCTGCCAACTGAGCTATCGACGGTCGTTCAAGTCTAATCCAAGGCACCTATATTTATTGAACATTATACTTATTAAAAAGCGAGTTAAAAAAGTTTCTTCCGTCGAGCCGGAGTCGAACCAGCGACCTATGGATTTCGGCACGCGTCACACTACAGTCCACCGCTCTGCCAACTGAGCTATCGACGGTCGTTCAAGTCTAATCCAAGGCACCTATATTTATTGAACATTATACTTATTAAAAAGCCAGTTAAAAAAGTTTCTTCCGTCGAGCCGGAGTCGAACCAGCGACCTATGGATTATGGCAAGCGTCACACTACAGTCAACCGCTCTGCCAACTGAGCTATCGACGGTCTTTCAAGTCTAATCCAAGGCACCTATATTTATTGAACATTATACTTATTAAAACGCGAGTTAAAAAAGTTTCTTCCGTCGAGCCGGAGTCGAACCAGCGACCTATGGATTTCGGCACGCGTCACACTACAGTCCACCGCTCTGCCAACTGAGCTATCGACGGTCGTTCAAGTCTAATCCAAGGCACCTATATTTATTGAACATTATACTTATTAAAAAGCGAGTTAAAAAAGTTTCTTCCGTCGAGCCGGAGTCGAACCAGCGACCTATGGATTTCGGCACGCGTCACACTACAGTCCACCGCTCTGCCAACTGAGCTATCGACGGTCGTTCAAGTCTAATCCAAGGCACCTATATTTATTGAACATTATACTTATTAAAAAGCGAGTTAAAAAAGTTTCTTCCGTCGAGCCGGAGTCGAACCAGCGACCTATGGATTTCGGCACGCGTCACACTACAGTCCACCGCTCTGCCAACTGAGCTATCGACGGTCGTTCAAGTCTAATCCAAGGCACCTATATTTATTGAACATTATACTTATTAAAAAGCGAGTTAAAAAAGTTTCTTCCGTCGAGCCGGAGTCGAACCAGCGACCTATGGATTTCGGCACGCGTCACACTACAGTCCACCGCTCTGCCAACTGAGCTATCGACGGTCGTTCAAGTCTAATCCAAGGCACCTATATTTATTGAACATTATACTTATTAAAAAGCGAGTTAAAAAAGTTTCTTCCGTCGAGTCGGAGTCGAACCAGCGACCTATGGATTTCGGCACGCGTCACACTACAGTCCACCGCTCTGCCAACTGAGCTATCGACGGTCGTTCAAGTCTAATCCAAGGCACCTATATTTATTGAACATTATACTTATTAAAAAGCGAGTTAAAAAAGTTTCTTCCGTCGAGCCGGAGTCGAACCAGCGACCTATGGATTTCGGCACGCGTCACACTACAGTCCACCGCTCTGCCAACTGAGCTATCGACGGTCGTTCAAGTCTAATCCAAGGCACCTATATTTATTGAACATTATACTTATTAAAAAGCGAGTTAAAAAAGTTTCTTCCGTCGAGCCGGAGTCGAACCAGCGACCTATGGATTTCGGCACGCGTCACACTACAGTCCACCGCTCTGCCAACTGAGCTATCGACGGTCGTTCAAGTCTAATCCAAGGCACCTATATTTATTGAACATTATACTTATTAAAAAGCGAGTTAAAAAAGTTTCTTCCGTCGAGCCGGAGTCGAACCAGCGACCTATGGATTTCGGCAAGCGTCACACTACAGTCCACCGCTCTGCCAACTGAGCTATCGACGGTCGTTCAAGTCTAATCCAAGGCACCTATATTTATTGAACATTATACTTATTAAAAAGCCAGTTAAAAAAGTTTCTTCCGTCGAGCCGGAGTCGAACCAGCGACCTATGGATTTCGGCAAGCGTCACACTACAGTCCACCGCTCTGCCAACTGAGCTATCGACGGTCGTTCAAGTCTAATCCAAGGCACCTATATTTATTGAACATTATACTTATTAAAAAGCGAGTTAAAAAAGTTTCTTCCGTCGAGCCGGAGTCGAACCAGCGACCTATGGATTTCGGCACGCGTCACACTACAGTCCACCGCTCTGCCAACTGAGCTATCGACGGTCGTTCAAGTCTAATCCAAGGCACCTATATTTATTGAACATTATACTTATTAAAACGCGAGTTAAAAAAGTTTCTTCCGTCGAGCTGGAGTCGAACCAGCGACCTATGGATTTCGGCACGCGTCACACTACAGTCCACCGCTCTGCCAACTGAGCTATCGACGGTCGTTCAAGTCTAATCCAAGGCACCTATATTTATTGAACATTATACTTATTAAAAAGCGAGTTAAAAAAGTTTCTTCCGTCGAGCCGGAGTCGAACCAGCGACCTTTGGATTTCGGCACGCGTCACACTACAGTCCACCGCTCTGCCAACTGAGCTATCGACGGTCGTTCAAGTCTAATCCAAGGCACCTATATTTATTGAACATTATACTTATTAAAAAGCGAGTTAAAAAAGTTTCTTCCGTCGAGCCGGAGTCGAACCAGCGACCTATGGATTTCGGCACGCGTCACACTACAGTCCACCGCTCTGCCAACTGAGCTATCGACGGTCGTTCAAGTCTAATCCAAGGCACCTATATTTATTGAACATTATACTTATTAAAAAGCGAGTTAAAAAAGTTTCTTCCGTCGAGCCGGAGTCGAACCAGCGACCTATGGATTTCGGCACGCGTCACACTACAGTCCACCGCTCTGCCAACTGAGCTATCGACGGTCGTTCAAGTCTAATCCAAGGCACCTATATTTATTGAACATTATACTTATTAAAAAGCGAGTTAAAAAAGTTTCTTCCGTCGAGTCGGAGTCGAACCAGCGACCTATGGATTTCGGCACGCGTCACACTACAGTCCACCGCTCTGCCAACTGAGCTATCGACGGTCGTTCAAGTCTAATCCAAGGCACCTATATTTATTGAACATTATACTTATTAAAAAGCGAGTTTAAAAAGTTCCTTCCGTCGAGCCGGAGTCGAACCAGCGACCTATGGATTTCGGCACGCGTCACACTACAGTCCACCGCTCTGCCAACTGAGCTATCGACGGTCGTTCAAGTCCAATCCAAGGCACCTATATTTATTGAACATTATACTTATTAAAAAGCGAGTTAAAAAAGTTTCTTCCGTCGAGCCGGAGTCGAACCAGCGACCTATGGATTTCGGCACGCGTCACACTACAGTCCACCGCTCTGCCAACTGAGCTATCGACGGTCGTTCAAGTCTAATCCAAGGCACCTATATTTATTGAACATTATACTTATTAAAAAGCCAGTTAAAAAAGTTTCTTCCGTCGAGCCGGAGTCGAACCAGCGACCTATGGATTTCGGCAAGCGTCACACTACAGTCCACCGCTCTGCCAACTGAGCTATCGACGGTCGTTCAAGTCTAATCCAAGGCACCTATATTTATTGAACATTATACTTATTAAAAAGCGAGTTAAAAAAGTTTCTTCCGTCGAGCCGGAGTGGAACCAGCGACCTATGGATTTCGGCACGCGTCACACTACAGTCCACCGCTCTGCCAACTGAGCTATCGACGGTCGTTCAAGTCTAATCCAAGGCACCTATATTTATTGAACATTATACTTATTAAAACGCGAGTTAAAAAATTTCTTCCGTCGAGCTGGAGTCGAACCAGCGACCTATGGATTTCGGGACGCGTCACACTACAGTCCACCGCTCTGCCAACTGAGCTATCGACGGTCGTTCAAGTCTAATCCAAGGCACCTATATTTATTGAACATTATACTTATTAAAAAGCGAGTTAAAAAAGTTTCTTCCGTCGAGCCGGAGTCGAACCAGCGACCTATGGATTTCGGCACGCGTCACACTACAGTCCACCGCTCTGCCAACTGAGCTATCGACGGTCGTTCAAGTCTAATCCAAGGCACCTATATTTATTGAACATTATACTTATTAAAAAGCGAGTTAAAAAAGTTTCTTCCGTCGAGCCGGAGTCGAACCAGCGACCTATGGATTTCGGCAAGCGTCACACTACAGTCCACCGCTCTGCCAACTGAGCTATCGACGGTCGTTCAAGTCTAATCCAAGGAACCTATATTTATTGAACATTATACTTATTAAAAAGCGAGTTAAAAAAGTTTCTTCCGTCGAGCCGGAGTCGAACCAGCGACCTATGGATTTCGGCACGCGTCACACTACAGTCCACCGCTCTGCCAACTGAGCTATCGACGGTCGTTCAAGTCTAATCCAAGGCACCTATATTTATTGAACATTATACTTATTAAAAAGCGAGTTAAAAAAGTTTCTTCCGTCGAGCCGGAGTCGAACCAGCGACCTATGGATTTCGGCAAGCGTCACACTACAGTCCACCGCTCTGCCAACTGAGCTATCGACGGTCGTTCAAGTCTAATCCAAGGCACCTATATTTATTGAACATTATACTTATTAAAAAGCGAGTTAAAAAAGTTTCTTCCGTCGAGCCGGAGTCGAACCAGCGACCTATGGATTTCGGCAAGCGTCACACTACAGTCCACCGCTCTGCCAACTGAGCTATCGACGGTCGTTCAAGTCTAATCCAAGGAACCTATATTTATTGAACATTATACTTATTAAAAAGCGAGTTAAAAAAGTTTCTTCCGTCGAGCCGGAGTCGAACCAGCGACCTATGGATTTCGGCACGCGTCACACTACAGTCCACCGCTCTGCCAACTGAGCTATCGACGGTCGTTCAAGTCTAATCCAAGGCACCTATATTTATTGAACATTATACTTATTAAAAAGCGAGTTAAAAAAGTTTCTTCCGTCGAGCCGGAGTCGAACCAGCGACCTATGGATTTCGGCAAGCGTCACACTACAGTCCACCGCTCTGCCAACTGAGCTATCGACGGTCGTTCAAGTCTAATCCAAGGCACCTATATTTATTGAACATTATACTTATTAAAAAGCGAGTTAAAAAAGTTTCTTCCGTCGAGCCGGAGTCGAACCAGCGACCTATGGATTTCGGCAAGCGTCACACTACAGTCCACCGCTCTGCCAACTGAGCTATCGACGGTCGTTCAAGTCTAATCCAAGGAACCTATATTTATTGAACATTATACTTATTAAAAAGCGAGTTAAAAAAGTTTCTTCCGTCGAGCCAAAGTCGAACCAGCGACCTATGGATTTCGGCACGCGTCACACTACAGTCCACCGCTCTGCCAACTGAGCTATCGACGGTCGTTCAAGTCTAATCCAAGGCACCTATATTTATTGAACATTATACTTATTAAAAAGCGAGTTAAAAAAGTTTCTTCCGTCGAGCCGGAGTCGAACCAGCGACCTATGGATTTCGGCAAGCGTCACACTACAGTCCACCGCTCTGCCAACTGAGCTATCGACGGTCGTTCAAGTCTAATCCAAGGCACCTATATTTATTGAACATTATACTTATTAAAAAGCCAGTTAAAAAAGTTTCTTCCGTCGAGCCGGAGTCGAACCAGCGACCTATGGATTTCGGCAAGCGTCACACTACAGTCCACCGCTCTGCCAACTGAGCTATCGACGGTCGTTCAAGGCTAATCCAAGGCACCTATATTTATTGAACATTATACTTATTAAAAAGCGAGTTAAAAAAGTTTCTTCCGTCGAGCCGGAGTCGAACCAGCGACCTATGGATTTCGGCAAGCGTCACACTACAGTCCACCGCTCTGCCAACTGAGCTATCGACGGTCGTTCAAGTCTAATCCAAGGAACCTATATTTATTGAACATTATACTTATTAAAAAGCGAGTTAAAAAAGTTACTTCCGTCGAGCCAAAGTCGAACCAGCGACCTATGGATTTCGGCACGCGTCACACTACAGTCCACCGCTCTGCCAACTGAGCTATCGACGGTCGTTCAAGTCTAATCCAAGGCACCTATATTTATTGAACATTATACTTATTAAAAAGCGAGTTAAAAAAGTTTCTTCCGTCGAGCCGGAGTCGAACCAGCGACCTATGGATTTCGGCAAGCGTCACACTACAGTCCACCGCTCTGCCAACTGAGCTATCGACGGTCGTTCAAGTCTAATCCAAGGCACCTATATTTATTGAACATTATACTTATTAAAAAGCCAGTTAAAAAAGTTTCTTCCGTCGAGCCGGAGTCGAACCAGCGACCTATGGATTTCGGCAAGCGTCACACTACAGTCCACCGCTCTGCCAACTGAGCTATCGACGGTCGTTCAAGTCTAATCCAAGGCACCTATATTTATTGAACATTATACTTATTAAAAAGCGAGTTAAAAAAGTTTCTTCCGTCGAGCCGGAGTCGAACCAGCGACCTATGGATTTCGGCAAGCGTCACACTACAGTCCACCGCTCTGCCAACTGAGCTATCGACGGTCGTTCAAGTCTAATCCAAGGCACCTATATTTATTGAACATTATACTTATTAAAAAGCGAGTTAAAAAAGTTTCTTCCGTCGAGCCGGAGTCGAACCAGCGACCTATGGATTTCGGCACGCGTCACACTACAGTCCACCGCTCTGCCAACTGAGCTATCGACGGTCGTTCAAGTCTAATCCAAGGCACCTATATTTATTGAACATTATACTTATTAAAAAGCGAGTTAAAAAAGTTTCTTCCGTCGAGCCGGAGTCGAACCAGCGACCTATGGATTTCGGCACGCGTCACACTACAGTCCACCGCTCTGCCAACTGAGCTATCGACGGTCGTTCAAGTCTAATCCAAGGCACCTATATTTATTGAACATTATACTTATTAAAAAGCGAGTTAAAAAAGTTTCTTCCGTCGAGCCGGAGTCGAACCAGCGACCTATGGATTTCGGCACGCGTCACACTACAGTCCACCGCTCTGCCAACTGAGCTATCGACGGTCGTTCAAGTCTAATCCAAGGCACCTATATTTATTGAACATTATACTTATTAAAAAGCGAGTTAAAAAAGTTTCTTCCGTCGAGCCGGAGTCGAACCAGCGACCTATGGATTTCGGCACGCGTCACACTACAGTCCACCGCTCTGCCAACTGAGCTATCGACGGTCGTTCAAGTCTAATCCAAGGCACCTATATTTATTGAACATTATACTTATTAAAAAGCGAGTTAAAAAAGTTTCTTCCGTCGAGCCGGAGTCGAACCAGCGACCTATGGATTTCGGCAAGCGTCACACTACAGTCCACCGCTCTGCCAACTGAGCTATCAACGGTCGTTCAAGTCTAATCCAAGGCACCTATATTTATTGAACATTATACTTATTAAAAAGCCAGTTAAAAAAGTTTCTTCCGTCGAGCCGGAGTCGAACCAGCGACCTATGGATTTCGGCAAGCGTCACACTACAGTCCACCGCTCTGCCAACTGAGCTATCGACGGTCGTTCAAGTCTAATCCAAGGCACCTATATTTATTGAACATTATACTTATTAAAAAGCGAGTTAAAAAAGTTTCTTCCGTCGAGCCGGAGTCGAACCAGCGACCTATGGATTTCGGCACGCGTCACACTACAGTCCACCGCTCTGCCAACTGAGCTATCGACGGTCGTTCAAGTCTAATCCAAGGCACCTATATTTATTGAACATTATACTTATTAAAACGCGAGTTAAAAAAGTTTCTTCCGTCGAGCTGGAGTCGAACCAGCGACCTATGGATTTCGGCACGCGTCACACTACAGTCCACCGCTCTGCCAACTGAGCTATCGACGGTCGTTCAAGTCTAATCCAAGGCACCTATATTTATTGAACATTATACTTATTAAAAAGCGAGTTAAAAAAGTTTCTTCCGTCGAGCCGGAGTCGAACCAGCGACCTTTGGATTTCGGCACGCGTCGCACTACAGTCCACCGCTCTGCCAACTGAGCTATCGACGGTCGTTCAAGTCTAATCCAAGGCACCTATATTTATTGAACATTATACTTATTAAAAAGCGAGTTAAAAAAGTTTCTTCCGTCGAGCCGGAGTCGAACCAGCGACCTATGGATTTCGGCACGCGTCACACTACAGTCCACCGCTCTGCCAACTGAGCTATCGACGGTCGTTCAAGTCTAATCCAAGGCACCTATATTTATTGAACATTATACATATTAAAAAGCGAGTTAAAAAAGTTTCTTCCGTCGAGCCGGAGTCGAACCAGCGACCTATGGATTTCGGCACGCGTCACACTACAGTCCACCGCTCTGCCAACTGAGCTATCGACGGTCGTTCAAGTCTAATCCAAGGCACCTATATTTATTGAACATTATACTTATTAAAAAGCGAGTTAAAAAAGTTTCTTCCGTCGAGTCGGAGTCGAACCAGCGACCTATGGATTTCGGCACGCGTCACACTACAGTCCACCGCTCTGCCAACTGAGCTATCGACGGTCGTTCAAGTCTAATCCAAGGCACCTATATTTATTGAACATTATACTTATTAAAAAGCGAGTTAAAAAAGTTTCTTCCGTCGAGCCGGAGTCGAACCAGCGACCTATGGATTTCGGCACGCGTCACACTACAGTCCACCGCTCTGCCAACTGAGCTATCGACGGTCGTTCAAGTCCAATCCAAGGCACCTATATTTATTGAACATTATACTTATTAAAAAGCGAGTTAAAAAAGTTTCTTCCGTCGAGCCGGAGTCGAACCAGCGACCTATGGATTTCGGCACGCGTCACACTACAGTCCACCGCTCTGCCAACTGAGCTATCGACGGTCGTTCAAGTCTAATCCAAGGCACCTATATTTATTGAACATTATACTTATTAAAAAGCGAGTTAAAAAAGTTTCTTCCGTCGAGCCGGAGTCGAACCAGCGACCTATGGATTTCGGCAAGCGTCACACTACAGTCCACCGCTCTGCCAACTGAGCTATCGACGGTCGTTCAAGTCTAATCCAAGGAACCTATATTTATTGAACATTATACTTATTAAAAAGCGAGTTAAAAAAGTTTCTTCCGTCGAGCCAAAGTCGAACCAGCGACCTATGGATTTCGGCACGCGTCACACTAACGTCCACCGCTCTGCCAACTGAGCTATCGACGGTCGTTCAAGTCTAATCCAAGGCACCTATATTTATTGAACATTATACTTATTAAAAAGCGAGTTAAAAAAGTTTCTTCCGTCGAGCCGGAGTCGAACCAGCGACCTATGGATTTCGGCAAGCGTCACACTACAGTCCACCGCTCTGCCAACTGAGCTATCGACGGTCGTTCAAGTCTAATCCAAGGCACCTATATTTATTGAACATTATACTTATTAAAAAGCCAGTTAAAAAAGTTTCTTCCGTCGAGCCGGAGTCGAACCAGCGACCTATGGATTTCGGCAAGCGTCACACTACAGTCCACCGCTCTGCCAACTGAGCTATCGACGGTCGTTCAAGTCTAATCCAAGGCACCTATATTTATTGAACATTATACTTATTAAAAAGCGAGTTAAAAAAGTTTCTTCCGTCGAGCCGGAGTCGAACCAGCGACCTATGGATTTCGGCAAGCGTCACACTACAGTCCACCGCTCTGCCAACTGAGCTATCGACGGTCGTTCAAGGCTAATCCAAGGCACCTATATTTATTGAACATTATACTTATTAAAAAGCGAGTTAAAAAAGTTTCTTCCGTCGAGCCGGAGTCGAACCAGCGACCTATGGATTTCGGCAAGCGTCACACTACAGTCCACCGCTCTGCCAACTGAGCTATCGACGGTCGTTCAAGTCTAATCCAAGGAACCTATATTTATTGAACATTATACTTATTAAAAAGCGAGTTAAAAAAGTTACTTCCGTCGAGCCAAAGTCGAACCAGCGACCTATGGATTTCGGCACGCGTCACACTACAGTCCACCGCTCTGCCAACTGAGCTATCGACGGTCGTTCAAGTCTAATCCAAGGCACCTATATTTATTGAACATTATACTTATTAAAAAGCGAGTTAAAAAAGTTTCTTCCGTCGAGCCGGAGTCGAACCAGCGACCTATGGATTTCGGCAAGCGTCACACTACAGTCCACCGCTCTGCCAACTGAGCTATCGACGGTCGTTCAAGTCTAATCCAAGGCACCTATATTTATTGAACATTATACTTATTAAAAAGCCAGTTAAAAAAGTTTCTTCCGTCGAGCCGGAGTCGAACCAGCGACCTATGGATTTCGGCAAGCGTCACACTACAGTCCACCGCTCTGCCAACTGAGCTATCGACGGTCGTTCAAGTCTAATCCAAGGCACCTATATTTATTGAACATTATACTTATTAAAAAGCGAGTTAAAAAAGTTTCTTCCGTCGAGCCGGAGTCGAACCAGCGACCTATGGATTTCGGCAAGCGTCACACTACAGTCCACCGCTCTGCCAACTGAGCTATCGACGGTCGTTCAAGTCTAATCCAAGGCACCTATATTTATTGAACATTATACTTATTAAAAAGCGAGTTAAAAAAGTTTCTTCCGTCGAGCCGGAGTCGAACCAGCGACCTATGGATTTCGGCACGCGTCACACTACAGTCCACCGCTCTGCCAACTGAGCTATCGACGGTCGTTCAAGTCTAATCCAAGGCACCTATATTTATTGAACATTATACTTATTAAAAAGCGAGTTAAAAAAGTTTCTTCCGTCGAGCCGGAGTCGAACCAGCGACCTATGGATTTCGGCACGCGTCACACTACAGTCCACCGCTCTGCCAACTGAGCTATCGACGGTCGTTCAAGTCTAATCCAAGGCACCTATATTTATTGAACATTATACTTATTAAAAAGCGAGTTAAAAAAGTTTCTTCCGTCGAGCCGGAGTCGAACCAGCGACCTATGGATTTCGGCACGCGTCACACTACAGTCCACCGCTCTGCCAACTGAGCTATCGACGGTCGTTCAAGTCTAATCCAAGGCACCTATATTTATTGAACATTATACTTATTAAAAAGCGAGTTAAAAAAGTTTCTTCCGTCGAGCCGGAGTCGAACCAGCGACCTATGGATTTCGGCACGCGTCACACTACAGTCCACCGCTCTGCCAACTGAGCTATCGACGGTCGTTCAAGTCTAATCCAAGGCACCTATATTTATTGAACATTATACTTATTAAAAAGCGAGTTAAAAAAGTTTCTTCCGTCGAGCCGGAGTCGAACCAGCGACCTATGGATTTCGGCAAGCGTCACACTACAGTCCACCGCTCTGCCAACTGAGCTATCAACGGTCGTTCAAGTCTAATCCAAGGCACCTATATTTATTGAACATTATACTTATTAAAAAGCCAGTTAAAAAAGTTTCTTCCGTCGAGCCGGAGTCGAACCAGCGACCTATGGATTTCGGCAAGCGTCACACTACAGTCCACCGCTCTGCCAACTGAGCTATCGACGGTCGTTCAAGTCTAATCCAAGGCACCTATATTTATTGAACATTATACTTATTAAAAAGCGAGTTAAAAAAGTTTCTTCCGTCGAGCCGGAGTCGAACCAGCGACCTATGGATTTCGGCACGCGTCACACTACAGTCCACCGCTCTGCCAACTGAGCTATCGACGGTCGTTCAAGTCTAATCCAAGGCACCTATATTTATTGAACATTATACTTATTAAAACGCGAGTTAAAAAAGTTTCTTCCGTCGAGCTGGAGTCGAACCAGCGACCTATGGATTTCGGCACGCGTCACACTACAGTCCACCGCTCTGCCAACTGAGCTATCGACGGTCGTTCAAGTCTAATCCAAGGCACCTATATTTATTGAACATTATACTTATTAAAAAGCGAGTTAAAAAAGTTTCTTCCGTCGAGCCGGAGTCGAACCAGCGACCTTTGGATTTCGGCACGCGTCACACTACAGTCCACCGCTCTGCCAACTGAGCTATCGACGGTCGTTCAAGTCTAATCCAAGGCACCTATATTTATTGAACATTATACTTATTAAAAAGCGAGTTAAAAAAGTTTCTTCCGTCGAGCCGGAGTCGAACCAGCGACCTATGGATTTCGGCACGCGTCACACTATAGTCCACCGCTCTGCCAACTGAGCTATCGACGGTCGTTCAAGTCTAATCCAAGGCACCTATATTTATTGAACATTATACATATTAAAAAGCGAGTTAAAAAAGTTTCTTCCGTCGAGCCGGAGTCGAACCAGCGACCTATGGATTTCGGCACGCGTCACACTACAGTCCACCGCTCTGCCAACTGAGCTATCGACGGTCGTTCAAGTCTAATCCAAGGCACCTATATTTATTGAACATTATACTTATTAAAAAGCGAGTTAAAAAAGTTTCTTCCGTCGAGCCGGAGTCGAACCAGCGACCTATGGATTTCGGCACGCGTCACACTACAGTCCACCGCTCTGCCAACTGAGCTATCGACGGTCGTTCAAGTCCAATCCAAGGCACCTATATTTATTGAACATTATACTTATTAAAAAGCGAGTTAAAAAAGTTTCTTCCGTCGAGCCGGAGTCGAACCAGCGACCTATGGATTTCGGCACGCGTCACACTACAGTCCACCGCTCTGCCAACTGAGCTATCGACGGTCGTTCAAGTCTAATCCAAGGCACCTATATTTATTGAACATTATACTTATTAAAAAGCGAGTTAAAAAAGTTTCTTCCGTCGAGCCGGAGTCGAACCAGCGACCTATGGATTTCGGCACGCGTCACACTACAGTCCACCGCTCTGCCAACTGAGCTATCGACGGTC